>RCUC01137686.1:0-13198 GCA_003697995.1 Taxidea taxus jeffersonii
CACACACACACACACACACACACACACACACACACACCACTGTGCAAACAAAAGAAAATGTATCTGAAGAGCGACTTAGGTGTATTCTCATGCCCTTACACAGGAGATGGGATGGGTGAGAAGCGTGAGGACAGCAGACAGAATTTAGCAGGGTTGGATGCTAACCCAAGAGGACAAGTGAAATGGGTCCCTGAAGAGATGAACAGCAAGCAGATAGAACATATAAAGGGGAGAGTTAGGGTTCTCAAGACACGCTGGTTAACTAACTCACAATTCTCCTGGGACAGGACATAATATGGAAGTGTGGTTAGGCATGTGTCTTTCGGCGTCATGTTGCTCGGCTCCAGGCCCTCTTAGCCGTAAGACCCTACACAAATTACTTAACACAGCCGCGCTTCAACTTCCTTATGTCTAATATGAGGGTAATAATAGGAGCTCCCTTGTAAGGATGTTGCTACCATCCAATGAGGCAAAACTTAGAATAGCCTCAGTGACTGCCGTGTAATATTACATAATACTCTTTCAATTAATATTTTGTGTGTGTTCACTTGCATATGATGTATAATTTATACAGCTCTCTTCCATATTTCTTGGAATTGCACCTCATGGTCCATCGAAATGCAGGCTGGCTCTTTCTCAGAAATGCTGGCAATATGTTGCTCTTACCTTCGCTTCCTCAAAAGCGTAAGAATGAAGATTATACTTCAGATCGTCTCTTTTTTTTCAGGCCCAGATGACAATCTTCTACTTATTTACATTTTCAGGCTGCATCAACTTCTTCCCCGCAATCCACTTTTAAAATCGACTCCCTGCTGTGTAAAGTAGCACCTCCTCTCTTTGTCCTAAAATAGTCTCTTTATGCCTCGAGAAGTTTATTTTGGCTCTAGTGTTCTGGCATTTGATTATTAAGTCTATATTTACTTTAGCCAGGCCCTCACTGATTTTATTGGTTCCAATTGTATTCTTTCCTAACCATTTTTTGTTTTGTTTTGTTCTGAAATCCTAATATCTTGATTATATCCAGTCTATAAGCTTGGCTGTTTAGCTCCTTTTTTCTAGACCTTCTTTACATCACAAGGGAGTCCTGTACGGAGCCAACTCCATGCAAAGAGAGGGCATGGATGAAAGAAATACCCAGAACGTCCTAGAACATTTTGTACATGCTACTGTTCCTAACAGGTGAACCACTTCTAATTCCACCACCCAGAGTATCTACTTCTACTGGCTACGTGCACTTAAAAAAAATATCTTAATCTATGCAAAATAATTACAAATATGGTCAAGAAGACACTGTCCCTAAGCATATTGCCATGAAACTATGTATGTTGGAAATAATTTTCAATGCACAGCAAATGGTGTGATCGATCTACCTTTATGTTCCATGTAAATTTGTTTTATTTTTGATAACGAAGCCTGGAGAAATGATTCTTGAAGCATCATAACAGCCTTGACTGACAGCTCCCTAAGTGCTGTGTCTTTTATAGCAAGCATAATTGACAGCTCGTGGGTAAAGAGCATATGTGGATGGATTGGGTCCACATTGAAGGCAGTGGGGGAAAACACCAAAGAAGATATTTGTTCTCTTTGTTATTAATTAAAATGCAATTAATATTGTAAAGTATATGCATTTGGGGAGAATAGATTTACTTGCAGGCTGAGATGGATTCAGTTTTTAAACTATTATAGAAGCTTCATATATAGCAATTAGGTACTAAAATTACCTCTCATAAATATTTTTACACTTCAGTGAAATTTGCATTACTCATTTTCTTATTCCATGTGTACCACGTATTTAGCTGGTCTAGATAATAAAAACTTTTTAAGTTGTAGATTTAAATTTCACTGAAGGTGTGTGGACATCTGCCTGGGTAGGTTAAGTTGAAAGTCTGGCCCCATTAAAAACATGAATCCTGCAATGTCACTTCTGGACATGTACCCAAAAGGACCGAAAGCCAGGATTCGAATAGACACTTGTGCACAAGTGTTCATAGCACCATTATTCACAATAGCCAGAAGGTGGAAACACCTCATGGGTCCCGTGATGGATGGACGGATAGATCAAATGTGGAACCTACATACAACAGAATATTATTGATCCTTAAAAAGGAATGAAATCCTGAGACATGCTATCACATGGGTGAGACTTGGAAACAGTATGCTAAGTAAAATAAGGCAGGCCCAAATGGACAAATACTGTGTGAATTCACTTAGCTCTGGTACTTAAATAGCCAAATTCATAAAGACAGAAAGTGGGAGGAGGGTGGTTACCAGGGAGTGGGAAGAGGGAGACTGGGAGGTGTCTGATGGGGACAGGGTTTCAGTTTGGGAAGATTGACACGTTCTGGAGACGGATGGTGGTGATGGTTGCCCAGCACTGTGACTGTATTTAATGCCACTGAACTATATACACTCAGAAATGTTAAAATGGTAAACTTTATATTATGTATTTTTTAACCACACATGCACACAAAAGACACATAGGGATCTGCAGGGGCAGACCAGATGGCTGGGATGAAAGGATACTGACACCAGATGAAATGTAATGGAATCTGACCTCGACAAGAACTGTGAATGATTTGGAAGGCTTTATGCTGGGTCTCACTTTGAGATGTAGTAGGTCTGGACTGGGACTGAAGAATTTGCATTTCTAAGGAATTCCCAGGTGTGTTTGTTATTTATTGTTGCATGACAAATTACCCCATATTTTAGTGGCTTCTTTTAAGAACGTACATATATTTTTGCATAATTTCTGTGGCCCACAGTCTAAGATTGGTGGCTCTGGCTCAAAACTCTCATGAGGTGGTAATCAAGCTGTTGGCTGGGGACTGAAGTCATATGAACACTCGGCTGGAGGACCCAGTTTTAGGATGGCTCACTCCCACCACTCTTAGCAAGAGACCTTAGTTCCTCCCTAGGCAGATCTCTCCGCATGGCTGTCTCACCACACAGCATCTGAATTCTCCCCAGAGTGAGTGCTTTAAGAGACAGAAAGCAAGCAGGAAGCCAGCTTTTGTGACTAGTATCCAAAGTCTATCTTCAGAGACAGGTCATTAAATCCAGCTCATATTCAAAAGGAAGAACTTTACCTTTTAAAAGGAGGCATGCAGGGGCACCTTGGTGGCTCAGTGGGTTAAGTGTCTGCCTTTGGCTTGGGTCATGATCCCGGGGTCCTGGGATCAAGTCCTGCATCAGGCTCCCTGCTCAGTGGGGACTGTGCTTCTCCCTCTGCCCCTCCTCTCACTCATACTCCCTCTTGAGCATGCCCTCTCTCTCAAATAAATAAAATCTTCTCTTAAAAAAAAAAGGAGGAGTACCCAAAAGTTGTAGATGTTTTAAAAAAACAATACACTGGGTATATTCCTGAGGCTGCTGTAAGAAAGTGCCATAAAATTGGTAACTTAAGCAACAGAAATTAATTGTCTCACAATTCTGG
Organism: Taxidea taxus jeffersonii; assembly: GCA_003697995.1. NCBI lineage: Eukaryota > Metazoa > Chordata > Mammalia > Carnivora > Mustelidae > Taxidea > Taxidea taxus. The sequence goes on from RCUC01137686.1 coordinate 3,434, forward strand.
AGGCTGGAAGTCTTAGACTTCCTGAAATATTATCATATTGGATTAGGACCAATGGCAATGACCTCTTTTTTACCTGGTTACCTCTGGAACAACCCTTATTTCCAAAATAGTTCATGTTATGAGGTAGTGGGTGTTAGGACTTCATCATCTTCTGAATCAGATGCAATTTAACACACAATATAGTCAGGAATGCCAAGGTTCCTGCTCTGGGGACCATACTTTTGAGAACCACTGATCTCATCTATCCCTTGGTTACACTAATGAGAAATGTAGGTTTTCCATAAGCTAAACGAACCACCGAGTGTCAAAGAGTTTGTGGCAGAGTTCAGATGATAACACATATTTCTTGATCCAAATTCAGTGCACTTTCCATGAACCATGGAGTGTTTGGTCATCTTTGACCCAAAGTTCTCTGAAGAGCTCAGTTATCTGTGGACCCATGAAGACTTTGTGCTTTTTCTAGGCTAAGGTTTTTCCACACTGATTCACAAAACTCTAGTTCCAGGAATCTTTTAAAGGTGTGTGTGTGTGTGTGTGTGTGTGTGTGTGTATGATTTTTCTGGAAACAGCTCATTCATCATTAAGCAATCTACACAGGGAAGGGGAAGAGAGAGATGAAGAAGGGATAATGAAGGAGAGAAAAGTAAGGAAATGGGATATGAGAAACACAGGAAAAAGAAATAACAATTGTACCAATTTACACTCCTGCCATAGCCTGCCACATCTCCTGGTGTGAGTCACAGTGGGAGGTGAGATGAAATCAGCTCTACCTGTTATATGTATCTATATTTTTAGAAATTCAAGGATAAAATGAACACCTGTATGTCCACCAGTCATCTAAAGACAAAGAACATTAGCAGGAACACTGACACTTCTGTGTGCCCTGCTCACGGCACCCTCTCCCTCCTTCCTGGGTTATTCACTATACCCAAGTGGGTGTTGATCATGCTTTTGCTTTTCTTTATGGTTTTACGACAGATAGGGATGGACCCTTAAACAATATCTTGCTTCATTTTATGTGGTTTTGAACTTTATGTAAATGGAATCAGACTAGGTAAGCATATGTGACTTATTTTTTTTCCTCTACCTGGTGAAATCCATCCATATTCTGTGGTTGTGGTTCATTCATTGTCACTGACATCCATCCGTCCTCTGATCAATAAATGGTTACTTATGCTGTTACCAAAAAAAAAAAGCAAACAATGTTATGAACATTCTTATGTTTATGCACTGATGTGTGTCTGCACCTTGTGGCTTAGCCACAGAGACTATACCAGGTGGAGTTGCCTGAGATCACGGGAATCTTTCCAAAGCTATGTCTCCCAGAGCAGGGATAAGGAGGTTCATTTTATTAGGGTTTGGGATGAATATTCAGAGGGGAAGCTTTCATCATTACTTGTAATGGTCAGGTATAGAGTTACACATTGCCACTCAGAAAACATGCCTATTCGTATGTTGTATGTTATGCTAATGAGGCTATGTCCCTCTCAGGGTGGGGATTTTAACATTATAATGAAACTCAGATACTTCATGATTTATCTGTCCAGGTGTCTGTTCTGGGGGGAGGGTCATATTCAAAGGTTTTTTTTTTTTCTTGTTCCAGCCATTTGCTAGTTTCTAAAAGATATAAATTTACAGTTAATCAGAGCTTTCTAGGAGTTTCCTGAGTTCAGGGGTCTTGCTGATGACATAGATACATGTCTTCTGATATACTGCCCAAGAATTTATGATAATACAGGCTATATACCTAAGACTGTAATTGACGGATTGTAGGGTGTACTCCTTTTAACATCATTGATTGGTCGGTTGATTTCAGGAGGGCTATCCTCCCACCAGAAGCATCCACAAGTTATTGCTACCTCACATCTCAGCAGCACTTGTCAGTTTATTTTGACTATAAGCTGACTTTAGAACCAAACCTTCACATTAGATGTGATTCCACCATATTGGACCTTGGGGACTTTATGATCCTTGTGCCTAGGATGCCTGATGCCACTGACATAAGAGGTGTTCAGAAAATGAGAGGAAAATTAAATGTGTCTAAGCTTTAGCTGTGTGGTAAAACTACAATTTTTTTTTACATATTTTAAAAGTTTACCAGCACATTCCTGGTTCCAGTCTTTTCTTCTGACTCCAAATTATGTACCTAATGTTAACCTATAATGGTATATTTGTTCCAAACTCAAAGACTATACAGGAAATTTCATGCAGCAGTCCAAGTGTTGCCCCTAGAGGCAGGAAATGTATTACAGTCACTTTACTGTAATCTAATGAAAGACTGCAACATGGATTTTAGAAAAAAGAAAAGAAAAGAAAAAAAAAAAAACAAAACCTACAATCCCTAACCTTAATTTCCAAATTTACTTAGTTCTTATATGTTCCAAAATGTCATTTTTAAAAAGAAATAGTAAAAATTCTGCTTTCACATATTTGTTTTCTACTTAATTAAATACCCACAATTAAGTTAAAAACCTTTTTGTGACAATGTGTAGGAACTGCTGTCTAAAGGCATCTATTTGAATGAGCTATGAAGTTTTGGTTCCCAAATCCTGTTTGTGAACCTCTGCCAACTTCCGATGAAAGTTTTACTAGTCTAAAAGGTAGTAACAGAATAACAGAGTGAGTTTTCAGGACAGCAAAATACATTCCATTTAAAAGAACACTTTTTTTTTCTGGGATTATGTCATTTGTACCTTTTTAATGACTAAATGTGTTTTAAGAAATGATGGTGTATGTATTTGCTTGACAACTTTGTGTGTTTGTGTTTTAATTTTACTGATCCTTCCACTCTAAATGTTTGGAAATCCTTTCAGAGCGGCTTACTACATCATTTAAAATGTATTTTGTAGAAAACACCCTGGGAGTTACTCTCAAGGGCCCACAAGTCTCCGAAAGCAAGGTATACTCATTTTTATTCCCTAACGGTGCATTTAATTCTGATTGGGTTTCAAGTGAGGCTTAGCGCTGACACTGTGGGGAGAGGCGCGTAAACATGGCTAAGGCTGTTTCGCCCTTATCTGTGAATGGTTTAGCCTGCGCGTTATACAGTTCAACAGTAGCAGTGTGAGCGCCATGAAAAGTTGAGTGGTTTGGCAGTTGCTGGAGGCAAGTGGAGACCCTGGACCCTGAAAATGTGGAAAGGCAGAGAGAAGGGGAAACCCATAGTAGAAAGACATATAGCTGCCAAGGCTTGGAGTCCATTGCAAGAACAGCAGCCTCCGCTTTGGCGCGAACTCTGCCGTTCAAGGAGAGCCGGCTCGAGGTGCAACCCCAGGCAAGGGAAGGAAAGGCTGGTTGAAGAGCCACGTGAAAGTCGTACTGAGACAAACAACTCAGAATTCAGCAGCTGCAAGAGAGCCAAGAGGCCAAGAGGTACAACCCACTACCACTTCAGCTTGGGACTCCGACGAACAAGGGGTGGAGTCGGACACGCCCCGAGGGCTCACTCGCCCAACCAGCGAGGAGCCGCTCCGGCCCGCAGAACACGCCCCCTGTTTCTTCCCGACAGCCCCAGAACCTAGCTCCCACCCGCGCCTGCGCAGGCCTAATCAAGCCCTGCCCCTTAGCCCCGCTGCCCGGCTCTCCGGTAGTCAATATGGCGACTCCCTGTGTGTCCCGGGGCGCAGTAGCTTTCTGCCGGCTCTTTCTCGGAGGTAGGGTTAGCCTCACCCGGAGACAAGGCGTCTGGAAAGCCGCGGCTGCTGAGTTGCAAACAGGTACTGGATTCCAGGTAAGGGAGAAGCACTGGTCCGTGTAGCGCAAAGATGTGGAGCCGCGGCGGCAACCTTCCCCTAATGTCTCACGTGCCCTCACACGGGGACTTAAGGGTCTGGGGTATTTAGTAAAGGTCTGAGGTTGAGAGAGGAGGAATGGGTATTGCAGCGGCCAGTCGAGATTGTTTCTGGTTTTCGTAGGGTGCGGTGAGGAAGTTGTCTGCAGACGGAACTAGAGCGACCCCTCTTCCTTGAGTTGGCTGCCAAGCTAAGGGGCGTCCGTGTTTTAGGTGTGGTGTAGGGTCGGGTCCTTCCGGCTTGCCCGCGGTCCAGTGGGGCTGAGGGCCGCGCCAGGGGAGGTAAATGAGAACTGGACTCCTGCAGTAGGCTGGAAGACTTAATGGAGAAAGTCACAGTAGATAAGATTGACAGTGATTCTAAAAGTGCCTTGCATCTGTGCAGTTTCTGTTTTTTTTTTTTTAAGGTTTTTTATTTATTTATTTGACAGACGGAGATCACACAAGTAGGCAGAGAGGCAGACAGAATGGGGAGGGGAGAAGCAGGCTCCCTGCCGAGCAGAGAGCCTGATGCGGGACTCCATCCCAGGACCCTGGGATCATGACCCGAGCCGAAGGCAGCGGCTTAACCCCCTGAGCCACCCAGGCGTCCCAGTTTCTGTTTTCTTAATCACCGCCCCCCCCAACACCTTGTCTCTAGAGAAATGGAGACCAGAACTTTCACATTTCCTTTACTCCTGAGGGCAATGAAAAGCCAAGATTTTAGCGTCACGGAACTCAATTGGGTGATGGTGCCATTTGCTGACATGGGATCTCGAAAGTAGAGAAAAGTTTTGAAAGGGAAGAAAACGAGTTTAGTTTTGGATGTAATTGTGTTTATTAGACAGTTTTAATTGGGATGTCCAAGTGGAGATTTCTAGTATACCCCAAAATTGATAAGTTTATAGTTCAAGAAGAGATCGGATTTACAAATCCTCCGTTAACTTGTAGATAGTAATCAAGGCCTTGGAAGTGAATTCAAACACCTAGTGAAGGTGTCCTGAATTGTTATAAGTAGAGGGACAGGTCCTAAAGGACAACAGTCAAGAAAGAACATCCTAAAGATTGAGAATGAATTCTAAAGAAGTAGGGGGGAAACCAGACCGTGTGATTGCATGGAAAACAGGTGAATGTTTTAAGTAGGGAAAGTGATAAACAAGTACCAAATACTGTAAAGAAGTCAAATATTATATAAAAACTATTAAAAAAAGGAATGCTGTGTATTTTTTATCTTTCTTTTATATTTTAATCTAAATCAACCAGTCCACCTATTCATTTATCCATCATTTATTTTTTAATACTTTTTAAAAAGATTTTATTTATTTGAAAGAGAGCATGAACATGGGAAGAGAGTAGAGAGAGAGGGAAAGGGAGAAGCAGAAGCAGACTCCCTGCTCAGCTGTGGGGCCCTACTTGGGCCTCCATCCCAGGATCTGAGATCATGACCTGGGCCGAAACCAAGAGCTGGATGCTTAATCGATGAGCCACCCAGGCACCTCTTAATACTTTATTATTGGAAAATATGTTGAAACTTTCATTTTTTTCATGCATCTCTTTTGAATATATTTTCCCTGCATATGCTTAGTTAGCTATAAAAGGGGCTATAGCATATAGAATGTTTTTATTGCTGACACTTTTTATGTGTGTATGTGTGGGGTGGGAGGGGTTCTTTCCCTTCCTCAACTCCAAAATCTGTGTATTCTCTTTCTCTATGATCCTTTTTATCATAGGCATACATATGTGTCATTGGTAATGGTTGATGGCCATTTATTTTGTTTCCATTTTCTTACCATTAATATGTTAACATTCTGTAATAATTCTTAGGTACTATTCCTTTTATTTGTGTAGAAGAGCATTCCAGTTGGGAGTTTATGTTGCAAAGTATGTGTACATCTTACATTTGAATAGATATTTCCACATAGCTTTCCAGGAAGGCAATAGCAATCCACACTCCATCATTGATTTATGAGTGTGCCCCTTTTTCTACTGGCATTAGCTATTTTTTCAATGAGATGGGTGAACAGCGATTTCTCCTTGCTACTTTAATTTTCATCTCCTTGACTGAAATAAAGCTTTTTTTCCCCTCCATATGGTAAATGTTTACTGAGCATTTTACTTGAGCCAGGCACTGTGAAGTAAACAAATCATTATCAAATAATTACCAGATAGTATTGACCCTTAGCACTCTCCAGGGATGATCCTGAGACTGCCGAATCCCCAAATTCCTTTGTATTGTCACAGCTTATGTTTTACCACAAGAAGCGCATCTCACATATAACTGAAGGACTTGACTGACCCCACTCAGACCCTTACTATTACCATATATATGATTAAAGATATACATAAAGCTTTTTTTTTTTTTTTTTTGGCACAGAGCTTGTCTGTCTTAAATATTAATACTCTTTCACTTCTGTATCTAACATTAATAGTTATATTTCTCTTGGGCTACCTGGGTGGCTCTGTTGGTTGGACATCCAACTCGATTTGGGCTCAGGTCAAGATCTCAGGATCATGGATCAAGCAAGGGGTGGGTGAAGCCTGTTTAGGATTCTCTCTCCCTCTGCCCCCCACTCCCGTGCACACACAAACATACTCTTATTCTCACTTAGGAAAAGAAAAACAGCTACATTTTTCTTAGGGGCCATGTTTCTAAAACTATGGAATAATAATAATCAAATACATCTCATAGGGTATTTTTGCATTTTTTTATATGTATAAGTGTGTCCTAGGTGGTGATCTAAATAGTAGTTATTACTGTGGGTCACAGTCAAAAAAGTGAGAAGCACTGATGCCATCTGGAAAAAGAAACAAGTTCCATTAAACTATGACTCCTGTGTGCTTAGTTGGGACCCTCACTAGCAGACTTCCTCTTGGGTACCCATCTTGTAGTATACATGTTTTGTATTAATGCCACTACAATTGCAAATATCTAAGTGAACCAAATTTGGAATGGACGAGGGAATCTTATTTGTGAATGGCGAAACTTCAGGTTATAAACACCTGAATATCAGGGACCTACACATAGTTTACCATAAAGGTTTACAGAGGTAAGTACAAAAGAGCACCGAAGTGCAGTACCTAGTGCAGATAAGTTGAAATGGGTAGAGAGTGGTGGGTGGCTTCTCAAAGGAGATGATACAGTCTTCAGGAGCAGTTAGGAGTTCCATGAAAAAAAGAGAGGTGTTCTGTTCTACAATGATGGGACAGAGACCTTCAGAGTCAGTGGATCTAGCAGCAACAACTAATTGGTTATAGCAGTTATAATTGGTATTGGTGCAAGAATGGTGAGAGATAAGAAACTTTGGCAGGGCCCAGATTATGATCTGTTTTGCTATACTAAGGTACTTGTTTTTTTTGTTTTGTTTTTGTTTTTTAATCTTAAACTAGTGAGAGCAGCACTGGCATTATAAGCAGTTGACAGTCATGATGTCCTACAAAGGCTACCCATGGATTCCCAAGTCCTCTATCAATATAATGTAAGAATGTTAATTTAGCTTTCTGAAATATTTATGACTTTTTAAAAAAGATTTATTTATTTTATATATAGAGAGAGAGTGTGTGTGTGAGCACGGGGCAGGGAGGTCAGAGGAAGAGGAAGAGAGAATCCTCAAGTAGATTCCCAGCCCCCCGCTGAGCACGGAGCCCAACTGGGGGCTCCATCTTAGGACCCTGAGTTCATAACCTGAGCGAAACCAAGAGTCGGATGCTTAACTGACTGAGCCACCCTGGTGCCCTTGATTTTTTTTTTTTTTTTAAAGATTTTATTTTTAAGTAATCTTTGCATCCAGCATGGGGCTTGAACTTACATCCGGGAGATCAAGAGTTGCATGCTGTATTGATTGAGCCAGGTAGGCACCCCTTTGACTTTTATAATAAGGGAAACCAGTAGACCAGTTTCCTATTTTGAAAGCTAGTATTATCAGTTATCAATGATACATCCTTTTTATTTTCTACTAAACACTTAGTGCTTAAACTTCCCATGTTTACTGGGTCAATACCCCGCTTGTTGAATCGGACTGTCTGCCAAGGAATGATCAATGACATTTGGTGGCTTAACCCTTAAATTTTTTGATTTTATTGTAAAAACATTGTCTTGTCTTAAGTATCTGTTCTTTTCTTCTCTCATCTTATGGGAGCCTAGAGATTATAATGTCCTGTATTTATCATTAGCATACAGCTGGTTTATGATAGGGTCTTAATAAAGTTTACTGATAAATTGCTTAAAAACTCTTTGAAATTAAAAATTGACCTCCAGGGATGCCTGGGTGGCTCAGTTGGTTGAGCGGCTGCCTTCAGCTCAGGTCATGATCCCAGCATCCTGGGATCGAGTCCCACATCGGGCCTCTTGCTCAGCAGGGAGCCTGCTTCTCCCTCTGCCTCTGCCTGCCACTCTGTCTGCCTGTGCTGCTCTCTCTCCCTCTCTCTCTGACAAATAAATAAATAAAATCTTTAAAAAAAAAAAATTGACCTCCATTTTTATCAAATGCTGTCTACAGCTCTGTAAATTGGATATGTTTTCCCTAGGTAACTTTTGAATTTTTTAAAAATCCCATTTTATCAGCAATGGAAATTAAAACCCCTTTGATGGGATAAGGTGGTTTTTTTTTTTTTTGAGATCTCATCCTGTCCTTTTAAGGATAGAGTTAATGTAAATCTACTTTTATTATGCTTCATTGTTGTAGGTAGGATGATGAATTAATTAGTTACTTATTGCTGCCTAACAAGTTACCCCCAAATTCTACAGCTTAAAAACAGCAGATGTTTGTTATTTCATGGTTCCTGTGGGTCAGGATTGTAGGCACAGCTTTACCGGGTTTTCCTTCCTGGTCACCCATAACGTAACATTCCAGGTGTTGGCTGTGGCTCCAATTGTCTCAAGGCTGGAGGGTGGAAATCTCCCTCCCAGTTTGTTCATTGTGGGTGTTAGCGGGATTCATATCCTGCCAGGCTGTTGGACTGGCTGTTGGCTGAAGGCCACCCTCAGTTCTTGTCATGTGGGTCTCTGTAGTACAGCATACCACATCTGGCTTTCATCAGGTTGATCAGGACAGGGAAGAAAAAGAGGGAGCACAGTCTTTTTGTTACATAATCTTAAAGGTGACTATCACTTTAGTAATATTCTGGTCATTAGAAAGAGGTTACTCAAGCAAGTTACAGAAGCCCACGCTCAAGGGGAGGAGATTGAACAACAGGAAGAATACCAATGGTGGTGGGGGGCGCGCCTGGGTGGGTCAGTGGCTTAAGCTTCTGCCATTGGCTCGGGTCATGGTCTTGGAGTCCTGGAATCAAGCCCCACATTGGGCTCTCTGCTCAGTAGGGGGCCTGCTTCCCCCACCCCCTCGCTCTCCTGCCTCTCTGCCTGCTTGTGATCTCTGTCAAATAAATAAAATCTTAAAAAAAAAAAAAAAAAAGAATACCAATGGTAGAATCACTGGGAGCCATTGGAAGCTATCTGCAACTATGAAAGACCCGCATTTACTTCTCTTTTATGAACTAAGTGTCTTGTGTGTTTAGGTCTTTCCCCTACAGCTGTAAACCTCTTGAGATAAATAGCATAACCGTTGTATCCCTATTCTGATGCCTAGTACAGAATCTATGTGCCCATAGATACATCCTAGATACTCACTGATCATTTCCTGAATTTAAACTTGTGAAGGGTTCTTACATATAGGGATATGTGCATGTGCGCATGTGCGTATGCACATGTGTATACATGTGAACACCAGCCACACTCCTTTTTGCCAGATAGATTAGTAACTTAAGTAAGAAAACTGCAATTTGACCATACTTCGTATTTCCTTCTCAGTATGGCAGTGTTCTTGTTTTAACACCACTCAGTTCTGCTTGACAGTTATTTCTGTTAAAATTCTGTAGATAGCCTGGCCCATAGTAGTTGCCCAAATTTGTCAAGTGAACTTGTAAAATAGTTTACTTTTTAGAATTTTATTATGAAAAACAAAGCATGTTCTGTCAGGTATTTATAAAAATAGAATACT
>RCUC01137687.1:0-42101 GCA_003697995.1 Taxidea taxus jeffersonii
TGTGTGTGTGTGTGTGTGTGTGTGTGTGTGTGTATGTGTATATATGCATGTGTGTGTCCATATAATGTCCTTCTGTTTGCATTTTTTGATGCTTTGACATCTTGGGGCCTCATTGACCCTAGAGATACAGAATCCCCCCTTCCCCGTGGTTAGCTGATTTCTAGAGATAATAAAAGAGCACAGCTTTCATATAAAAATAAACAAATCCAGAGCCCATACTTCCAGCCACCTCCTTAATTGGGCTCTCCCTCTGGGCCATTTTGTCTACTTGTCTTAGTCACCTCAGGACCAGGTATAGACAACTAGGGACAACCCTCAAGCCTTAATCCTCAGAGCCCTCTGAGATTATTCAAACTAGCCAATACTCAGCCTGCTTACCTTGTCTCACCCATTCCTTCTAAAAGAAATCATCATTAAGGCTCTTGACCACATATTCCCCTTGTTCTTCTACTTCATGAGTGATCCTGGTACCATCCCATGTGGCCCTGAGTGGTTTGCTGTGGCTATAGTGTCAAGAAAACTGTGAGTAAATTACATCCTTCATGGCAGTCATTTCTGTATCTCCATGTCTTAACATATTTGATTAAAACAAATCATGGGTACCCTTAAACATATATGTATAATTAGTTCAAAGCTAATTTGAACTGACTGAGAGACAGTAGGTAGATCTCTAGTGTGGTATCTCCCTAAGGATTCTCTAAGAGTAGTTTTGATTGAACACCATCTGGGCTTCCTCTGCTGGCTTGACAACTTGATCTTGTGTCATAAGATAGGATCCAGCTACATACCTCATAAGACTTCAAAATATCTTTCGTACATTGTCACTTCATTATCTGGAACTGACCTCCAATCCAAAAGCAAATGTCTTTCATTTCAGCCCCTTGAGAAAAGGGACTTTCTTGTAGAATAAAGAAATAATTTTAGAAGAAGAATAATGGGCTGCATCTCCAATGTCACTGAGATGAGCACAAACAGAAGTCTTTAATATCCTGTGACCTTTTGAGATCTCAGTGCTACCTACAAGTGCTGACATCTGATCAAGCTAACACAGGGGCATGGGGGTCAGAGTCCAAGCCTCACCTGAAGGAGTTAATGCAATTTTCACAGACCCTCAGCCTGTCCCTGGGAGAGTGGTTAAGGTACTAATAGTCCCTTTTGTCAGATGGTTCAATTCCTAATGCTTTTAAGGAGACAAAAGAGGTGTATGTGTGTGCAGTGGCTGCCCTTTTGAGGGATTCTTTTACTTTAAAAAAATTCCTGCTAAACATTTTAGAGTGTGATCATGTTTGGTGCCAAATGAAAAATGACATAAGGGGCTTGAGGGGAATCTGTACATTCTGAAGTTTGAGGCTTTTAAGTTCCTCCTGAGGGTGATTCTGAAGCAGAAGAAATAGTTAATTAAAACAAAAAAGACCTTGAATTTTGTGAAGGTGTTTAGGGTTGGGGATGGTGGGTGGAGATTTTCAGACTCTCTCTCTCTCTTTCTTTCTCTAAATTTCCAGTTTGAGAGCTATTCTGCATATATCCCAATTCCCTACTTGGTGTGTATGTGATAGAAGGAGGCAGAGAAGCAGCAATGAGAGTCACAAAAATGACCCCAATCCAGAGTCTTAATCAATACTTAGAATTGATGCTGCTGGATTCCGAGTTCTTCTACCATAAAGACACTAAAATGAGAAAGAGGCTTGTACCCCCAAAGAGTTATTTATTGCTCTGGGAGATTTTCCATTTTTTGGGCATTGTTGTGCCTCTCTGCAGAATTCTCCTGCAGCTAAAATTGCTAGGTGAAAGTTCTCTGAGCACTTCAAATGAGTGAGAAAGAAGTCTTTGGTTATCCCTCCAGACATTGATGCTAATGTGAATCTGCCAGCAGCTCTCAGGGTTAATGTCCTCACTTTGTAGAGGTCACCCTGAGGTCTGACTTAGGAGAATTTTCCTAGAGTTGTTAGGGTTTTGGTGAATTCATGCACATTTAAATGTTTCATTTGGCCATTAAGCTTTTTTTTTTTTTTTTTTTAATTTAGACTCATCCCTCAGCCAGGTTCAAATTGGAATTAGTATTTCTTATCATGGCAGAAATCCATGAAAATGGAAATTTCTGCAATGTTGGAGTGGAAGGAAGTGGTGTATAGGCTTTGTGAGTGAAAACTGTTGGTTCATTCATTCATTCAAGATACACTTATTGAGTGGAAATTAAAGGAAATACCATGAGAAGCAGTAGGGAAAAGTACCTTTGAACAAGGATACTTTTTGGTAATTTTCTCTGGCTCTTCATTGGGGAGGGGAATATAGACTAATTGTACATTACATGTAGCTGTAGTGGAGCCTGAGCTAGAGCATAAACTGGGAACCAAATATGTGGACATGTTTCACACACTACTGGCCTGTCTAAAGTCAGTTTGCAGAAGAACTGGGGAGTATTCTGGCACAGAACTTCTGCTAAGGGCCTGGTATATCTAGGAACTTCATGCATATTTATTCCTTACAATGACACTGTACAGTGAATTGTATTACCCTCGCCATGTTTAAATTACAAGGAAAGTGAGATCCAAAGAAGTTCAGTGATTTTCATTCATTCCATTTAACAATATGTATTGTACACCTAGGCTCCATCCTTTTTTTCTTTGTTCCAGGGATAGTCATGAGCAAGGAACGAGGTCTTTTTCTCCTAAACTTCACATTCTTAGGATCAGGTAAGGCATCAGGCAGTAAATATGAAAAGTAAAACAATGAAAGAAAACCCATGTTTCTGTGTTCACTGTGTTCATCTGTGTTCACTCAGCCATATGAATCAATGGGTAATCTCACACCAGATTTCCCAAATCTGTTTACCACACTGCCAGAAATTTCTCAGACAGTAAAATCAGGCTCATTGGAATATGTCAGAATTTACCAAATGAATTTAGAAGAATTGGTTGGTGCTTTGCGTTTCCACTTTTCTTATCTTGTAAGGTTGCCCTTGTTGCTTATGACTTCTTTTCATCCATAGCACAATGCTGAGAAAACTACATAGCAAAAGTCAATATGAATTTCTCCAGGTAAAGTTAGATACTGGATATTGGTTTCTGGAAGTCTAGCATTTTATTACTTCCATTACACTCTTTGAAGTTCTCAGCCTACCTTATCTCGAATTTTGTTCAGCACAATTTTCTTAATTCTGCACACCCCTGAGGATTCATTTACACATTTTAGCTCAGGAGTGCAGGCCTGTGAAGAGAGCTGTACCCTTGGTGGAAGCTTAATTATCCAATGGAATGTGAAAATGGAGCTGTAGAAGTATGCTCACAATAAAGAGGAAAATTCTTTATCACAAAGCTCTCAAGAATGATAGAAAATATGCATACTAGTGCATGTGGTAAAAAAGGGAGCCCATAATCTTTAGTCAGAATGTTGGCCCACTTAGGATGTTTTAAATATACCTTTATAGGTCCATTTGGAGAAATTATCACTTGAGAAGTATTAAAGAATACTTTAATTAATATATATATATGTATGTGTATATATATATATATATATTATATTATATGAAGGACAGAATTGTGTCCTGCTTCACTGTCAATTCATATATTGAAGTCCTACCCCTCAGCACTTTAGAATGTGACCATTTTGGAGATAGGGCTTTTAAAGAGATAACAAAGGTACAATGATTACATGACTGGGCCCTACCCCAGTGCAGTTGGCATCATTATAAGAGATTAGGACACAGCGGGCGCCTGGGTGGCTCAGTCGTTAAGCGGCTGCCTTTGGCTCAGGCCATGATCCCAGGATTGGGATCCCTGCATCGGGCTCCCTGCTCAGTGGAAGCCTGCTTCTCCCTCTCCCACTGCCCTTGCTTGTGTTCCATCTCTCACTGTCTTTCTCTCTCTCTCTCTCTGACAAATAAATAAATAAAATCTTAAAAAAAAGAAGAAGAAGATTAGGACACAGGTTGGCACTAAGGAGAAGGCTATGTGAAGAATTATAGGAGAAAACAGCCATCTGCAAGCCAAGGGGAGAGACCTCAGAAGAAACCAACCCTGCCAATGCCTTCATCTCAGACTTCTAGCTTCCAGATCCTGAGAAAATCCTTTCCCTTGTTTGACACCCAGTCTGTGATACTTGATTATGACAGTCCTAACAAATGAATAGGTAGGTGTAGTTGTAACTCTCATTGAAATTTGAAATAAATACGTACACGGTTTCATGGAAAATCCAAAAGGACAGACACACTTACGGTTATCAGCAGTGCTGAAAAGAATTTACCAGTATATAACAGATTAGTCAATATCCACGGGCAATAACCAACTTATTTAATTAGATACAGTTTGCATTTCTATGGAAAAGAATTATTTTTATTACCATTAGTATTCCCTAACTTATAGAGCTGTAAAATAGTTGAAAGACAACACAAGGGAAAGATAGCCCAGGAAGATATGCTTAACAGGATATCTAGAAATCTTTTTTACCCATTCAAAGTATTTTTCCACTTTTCCTTATGGAAGCAGAGCTTTCAGGCCCAGAAGAACATTGCGGTATTACTGCTTTTCCTTAAAATAGTAAAGAGGACACAAGTCTTCTAAGCAAACACATCTTCGATTTATCCAGGCTTGTCCCTAGTTATCCTTATTTTGAAATTGGATTGCCTGGTGTTGGGTTGTGGAGGGGAGACCCACTAAAGACAGAGGACATCAGTTTTACATCAGAATCTGGATCAGGGTGTGGGAGGGACAAGGGAACATCATCCAGAGAATGGCCTCAGGGTGGAGCCTTTTGAAACACAAATTTTCTAAGCTTTCAAGAATTGTTTTCTATTCTTTATGTATTTATTCTTTGACATCCTTCCTGGATGACATCCTTCCTGGTACTGAAGACAAAATTCTGGAAGGTAAAGAGCAAATACTGGAAATAAGGGGATGTCTGTTCCCATTTCTAAATACCAAGTGTTGGTCCCCATCATGAACTTAGTATATGCAAATCTGTGCTAAGTAACTTGACATTCTCCCCCAGTTGATTTTCATAATGAGTTCATTCAGTGGGGGCTATTATTAACTCTGTGTTTTAGGTGAGAAGACCTACTCTTAGAGAAAGGAATGTTTAAGGGCTGGAACCAGGGGAGGAGCCCAGTTTTGTGTGACTTCTAAACCCAACATTCTAATCTGTTTTACTGCCTGCCCCTTTCCTGATGAGAGAAGGGAATTTGAGCATTAATTAAGCCTTTGTCTTTTCACCCAGGGTGTGTTCTCATGACCCCAGGCTAACCTTTCTGAAATACCATTCCAACTGCCTTCCAAGCCTCCAAAGCAATGAATCTTTCTTGAGTTTGATTGTGAGAAGACATTTCATGAAATGTTACTTTGGTTTTCTATTGCAATGAACCCCATCTAAGCTTAATGTCCTGTTACAGCAATGATTTGCCATTCCTTAAGATTCTGTTGGTAGATGGATGAGCCATCCATCTGCTGGTCTTCTAGTTTTCTGGTGAGGCTGTATTCAGCAGGCCAGTAGGCTGGGGTAGGGACACAAGAAAGCTTCCTTCTCATATATTGGGCCTTATGACTGCTTGTTGTCTGGGTCATATCAGTTCTTCTCCATGCCTTAATCTACTCCTCAGACCACTAGCACCTCTTTCTCCAGAGTCTCTTTATGTGCTGGAGGAGAGCACTTACTCTTTGCAGTATGGCATCTGGGCTCCAAGAGAACCTAGAGGAAGCTCCCGGGCCTGTCCTGTGGCAACATTTCTACACTGTTCTGTTGGTAAAAGCAAGTCACACAGCCAACCCAGACTCAAGTGGAGAAAAAAGAAACTCCACCTCTTGCTGGGAGTAATTTCTGGTAGTATTTAGACTGCAAAAGGAAAAGCACTTCCTTTTATAAGCCTATCTGCAGATTGCAGATTGTAGATAAATAATTCTGGAAAGTCAAGTTCACTAAGTTACTCCTCCAGATAAAAGTCCTTGAGGCTCTCCATTGTGTACAGGGAAAGCTATACCACCATCCTCTGATACTTAGGATCTTTTTGAAATCTTCCCACTTATCACTACCATTTCAATTTTTTTTCTTCTTTCTAGGTAGCCCTCCCCCATCTCCCTGAGTATTGCAAACTTGTTTTTGATTGTACTGAAGTGGGGATAATTTTTCCTTTCTTCTCTTCTAGGTTCTTTGGCTGGTCTAATATTTAAATTGATACATGACAGATTAACAGGAGAAAAAACAAATTTGGTACATATGGGAGCTCCATACAAATATGAGACCCAAAGGGGAGCCAGGTAATTGAGGCTTATATAACATCCTGAGCTAAGGAAAGGGTTAAGAAACTGAGGATACAAAGGGAAGAATCACCATTCAAAGGAAGGTGAGAGGAGGTGACCAGAAGTCACAGTTTGCCCTTTTATGCAGATAAGTTTCCTAAAAAGTTATTTCTGATAAGAGCTTTCTTTTTGGTGTAGACTCCCTTTCCATTGCAAATTCAGGTAATTGAGAGGGAGGTAAAGAGCTTTTCCTGAATCTCTAGTTTCTTAAAAATAATCAGTCTAGGATAACCTTTATGCCAAAGAGGTATATTTTGGGGTGACAAATTCTATTCCCTTTCATTACAAACTAGGGAAAATATTTAGGATACATTTCCAACATCCACCAAAGAGTAAGATACCTTTCACTGTTTCTTTGCAACTACAGTATTGCAAATTTGCAAAACTAAAACTAGTCACTGTAGTGGGAATATGAAACCAACTATTCAGAGCTATGCAGACAAATAGAGGCTTGTCTGAACTTGTCCTTTTCAATGGTTGTGAATTGGCTAATGTATAAATATATTCTATGATGGTTCCATGCCAGATTCTGTTTATTTTAGAATATGCTCTCTACTAGAGACAAATAATCATCAGGCAAATACCCATGAGTAATTGCAACACAACATTTTCAAGCAGCCTTTTCTTTTTTAGTATAAAAGCTGATATAAATATTTATTCATGTGTCAGGTCATTTCAGTTGAAGTTATGAGACAAAGTAGACAAAGACATTTATCACATTTAAAGTGATATTTTTCAATGTTTTGATTCATGTAATGAACTTTCTCAGAATTCACTATTCATGGACACAGCATCTGGAAAGCAATTTAATGATCATAAGTTTTATTTAATAAATAAGTCAACTTTGTCAAAATGATGTATGTTAAACAGTATCCTTAAGAACATAAAAAAGGGATGGAGACTATATTTCATTCTTTCCATTCTTGTCTCTACTGCCTTAGTATTTTTAGCAAGTTTTCCCAAAACAGTCATAGAACTTCCAGAAAGGACACTTGAAATTGGGCCATTTTTCTTTTAAACTGCAACTGTTATCATTCATCATCTCTTTGGGATATTGAATATAGTATCGTATATCTGCTTCTATTGTTCTCACACAATAGTTATCAAATACAGATGAAAAATGATGATGGAAAGGGTTTACATTTTTTAGTTATTATCAAGGGCTAAAAATTACCTATCATATCCACTCCAGGCAGTGTTCACTTAATGTAGCATTCAGGAAGAATAAAACAATTCCTAATCCAGTTTTATCCTTCTTCTCAAAAAAGTTTAACTCTCTGAACCTTGACATGATTTAATGAAATGCTTCCATTTTCTTACCTGAAAAGAACAAAACCTCAAATAGTAATAGCTGCATGAACCATTTAGGATTAGAATATATAATTACCAAGGTTTTAAACTCAGTGATAGAAGGTATCATGAAAGTTTGAAAGAAGCTAATTATTAATTTATAATGTATCTAACCAGTATTTTTATTAAAACCACATTAGACCAATATTTAGACTTGATCAATACTCCATAGACGGGTCTTGATCCCTAGGCTTCCTTGAATCTCAGACTACCTTGAAAATGCACTGATGCATACATGAAGTTTTACTGCAAATATTAAGGACTTCATGTATCTTCAGAATCCTGAGACCTATAGTATAGGTCTCTATCTATATCTATATACACACACTATATATATAGTATAGAGACCACAGAAATGAACCCTCTTGAATCTCACTCCTGTCCACATTTCCACCTCTACCTTGTACCAAATTCTGCAATTTTTTCTCTATTTTACCCACTTTGGATTTCTTTTGGGTCTTTGTACATGCCAAACTCACTCTTACCCAAGCTGTTGTACTCGTTCCTCTTCTAACCTAGAATAATTTTTCCTTGGATCTTTGCAGGGCTGGCTTCTTCTCATCACTTAAATTGTAGTTCTAATGTCACACTCTCAGAGGCATGACATTAGACATTTAAAATGGACTTCTTTTAAAAAAATTATTTATTTATTTGACAGAGAGATCACAAGTAGGCAGAGCAGCAGGTGGGGGGGGGGCAGGCTCCCTGCTGAGCAGAGAGCCTGACATTAGACATTTATAGTGGTGCTATTGTGTCCCCATCACACATCTGCACGTGTCCATACAGATATGTGGGCATGCAAGCGCACTCACACTTATACAGAAATGTATAATATATTAAATTGTGTCAATTTCTTCACAACTTTATTACTCTGATAGCAGGAACTATGCCCATATCTCTCACCACTAGATGGCTAATATCTGGTACTTAAAATGTACTGAACGTATCTTAATGGAATAAATGTATGGATGAAAGAATGAATTAATAGCTGAATAAACATAGAATCCATTGAATTCCAACTGCATTTTCTATTAAATTAATTGAAATCAATTTATGTTACTAAAGATGGCATAATATATAAAAACTTCTCTTTGGAGAATATTCACATGCATTTTTAATGTCTCGTCTAACTTATGACAGGCAGGAATAAATATGTGACATGAAAAAATTCCCAAACAGGTGTAATCAACAAAGAGATCAGATGGTTGGGAAAGTCTTAAAAAGCTTTTCTTTGTTCTTACCTCTCATAATCCTTCACATGTTTTGGCGGTGATCAAAGACACAGTGTTTATAAGGAGGAAATTCTTAAGAGGGAATCTTTGACAAAGATCATACTAAAAGACAAACAAAGTGAACAGTAAATGAGTTGCTTGGATTAAGGAATGGGAAAGACACATTTTGTTGGAGAAATTGCTCCACAGTGATGAAATGAATCACTGGAGACTTTCAGCAAGCAAGGCCTATAAATCACAAGATTTATTATTTCATACCTGCTGTTCTCCACATGTCCATTTTTGGCACTGGAGTTGGCATCTGGGAATTTTACAAAATAATACAAATACAAAATAACTGCTTAACATCCCATTATTAAAATTCAATGCCTTAAACTCAACTGTTATTTTATCAAATTGTTGTCTAAAGAGGTTAATATCATATGTACTTATGGAGAGTCTTTAGCCTGGTAAGAACTCTCCTAAAATCTTACAACTTGTTCCTGATCTGTGGGAGTTGATTTTCTCTCTAAAGACAACATACTCCAGGTAGACTACACAACCAGAGAACCTATGCTTGTATTTTCTCAAAGCTTATTGGCAATTGGGGTGGGGGTGGGGGTGGGGAAACACTCAGTGCCTGCAGGAGGCTGTGAAACTGATAAATGATGAACTGAATTGGCTCCTTCAATTATTTTGAACATTGTGCTGATAAGGCCACATTTATTTGTCTATTGTCCATTGGACTAATTCATGTTGCTCTCTTATGTGCACAAATTAAATTTCTTGACCCATTCATCTTGAAAATAAATTTATTTAATAAGAATAGCCATTATCTTATTTTTATTCCCAGCCCTTAATCACAATGGCCAATTGTGCATTGATTCACATGTCCTTTTAGGTTAATATCTGACTCTGGACTAGAATGTGAGCTCCACAAGAATTGGGATCAAGGCTGTTTTGTTCTTTTTATATATGGTAGAGTACTAGGCCCATAGAGACCTACCAATACAATTTATAAGACAACTGTATGAATATATGACTGTGAATAAAAAAGAGACATGTGCGATTTCTGTTCTTTATTTACTCATGCATTCAACCATTCACTGGACCAGTCCCTACTTGCAAGTAGCTTATTGTCTAGTGGGTGACATACCTACTGCAACTAGAATGTGACTTGCAGGAGCTACAGTAAAAGTGGAACAGAATGATGTGGGGATGCAAAGCTAGTGACATGTGTATCTGCATGAGCAAGCTAGGAGAGACAGCATAGGGAGTCTGAATGTGATCATCTCATACTAGGAATCCAGAGGGTGGATCATCAGTACAGCCAGTGTGTTAGAAGTCCAAGTGCCCAACACTGCAGAACACAGCACAGGCCCAGTGGTGACAGTTACTGTGCCAAAGCTGGAAAGAAGCATGGTCTTCGATTCAAGAAATACAGATAAGGAAATGAGTAGGTCTAAATTTGTTGTTGTCCCTCAAGAGGCGGGTCCAAGTGAGAGTTGGATTGTTGTTTCAGAGTTGCCATCATTATTCTAAAATACAAAGGAACTAGCCAATATTGGAAAAAGAAGGTGTAGAACCCTGGTGCCTTGGCTTTGTATTGTGTCAGTTTGGCTAAACTGCAATTCCTGTTCTCAGGATTCCCTTCCCCATGTTGTGAACCTCAGCATTAGCCACAAGAGAAATTTTACACAATATTTGGAAGGCAAATGTGATGCAGCAGATGTAGCTTTATACTGTGAAGATTAGGGTAGGGTACCGAATGCTGTGGAGTGTGCGGACATTGTTACTTATACACGTAGACAGCCTGGGGCAGCTCCGCAACCACAGCCCCTCTGCCAACTTCCCCGAGTCCTGAGCCAGTTGTGGAGAGGGCCAGCTCCTTTTGCAGATCACCTGCCCTCCCAAGGTGGAAAGCACTGAGATAAACATGGGCTCTACTTGCCCACATGGGCTCCTTTTCATCCTTTCACTCTCTGTGTCCCATTCTGCTTCCTGACTGCCAGTCTCATCACCTCCAGTGATGCTGGGCTCTACACTAGACACAGAGACCACAGCCTGTATCGATTTCCTCCTCCTCCCTTCGCCCAACCCCTAGCTCCTGAGAGTGCAAAGGCTAATGCTGTAATAAATCCCTTATTGTACAGCATCCCCAGAAGTTGTGCTTTTCCAACCAAATCATCGCTGATACAGAACTTTTTTGCTGTTTGCACTGTCCATGTTATTAGGGATTTATTGGGCATGTCCTGGGTAATGTCCTTGTGCCAGATAGCACCTCTCAATTAAATTTCATAAGGACACCATGAAGTGTAGATACTATTGTTATTCCTAATTTATGGATAAGAAAATTGAGGTTGAGCTAGGTCAAAAAGTGACAAAAGCCAGATAGTTAATTAGTAACAAGTCAGACTTGAACCCAGGAGTGTCTAGGTTTTCCCAGCCACTGCCTACATCACCTCTTCCCAGAGAAGCAGTCAACAAGAGCATGAGCCAGACTCCTGAGGTCAATCCCAGTGGCACCAGAGGCATTCCTCAGCACCAGGAGCACCACTTCTTGGAGGTGATTTGGGGCATATTCATAGGTAAAATGGGGATGTGTTCATACTGCATAAGTTTTTTGGAGGAGGATTAAATGAGTTGGTACATCTACAGTACTGAGAAGAATAGATGACAAACAGTCCTGTTACCACTGCTGCCTTTCCCTATCCCTGACCCCCTGTCTGGCTGTCAGCACCTCAGGGCTCAGAACAGCCATGCCCCGCTGTTCCCACTGCAAGGTGTCACTTGGCTGGTCTAACCCTTTCTGCTCTTTGGCTCCCAACAAAACTAATCTATTTCATGTCTCATTTCCTCGGCGCTCTGTTGTCCACTAGAGGCCTCAAAGTGCTAAAGCAAATTGAATGAACTCACCTTTGTTAATGCAATCCCTAGTTAAATTGTGTGTTCCTCAAGAAACTTGATGCCTTAATCTTTACTCAGGCTTAAAACTAAATGACATTAAAATAACTACTGGAAGAGCAATTCTAATGGTGAGAATTTCAAATAGAGATGCAGATTGGGATAAT
Organism: Taxidea taxus jeffersonii; assembly: GCA_003697995.1. Classification (NCBI taxonomy): domain Eukaryota; kingdom Metazoa; phylum Chordata; class Mammalia; order Carnivora; family Mustelidae; genus Taxidea; species Taxidea taxus. The sequence continues at coordinate 11,920 of RCUC01137687.1, forward strand.
GTGTGTGTGTGGTGTATGTGTGTGTTGCGTCATTTGCCTGCTCTCTCTGTGGTCCCCACCTAGCTGAATTGGTTGTAAAGAGTAGCTGAATCGCATACAAGTGCCATGACCCTCTGAATTCATCCTTTCTTTTTTAGCTATTAAACCTCTCCCAGGTCTTCAATAAAGCTTTCCTTGTTGGCATTTATCATAAAGCCTCACAGGTGATAGACGCTTCCCTTCTCCCTTCTTTCTCATTGCCTCTCATTCAGCAGATGTGCTTTCAGTCATTTCTATTGGAATTATATTTTACAGCCTTTTGTTCCTGCCCTTTTAATTTCAATTTATACTTTGAATTATACTGGCTATTATGATATGAGGACTGTTAATCATGAACCAATGGGTAAAGTGCATTTCATTTCTTTTCATGATGTAGACCAAAGATCAATAGTCATTATTTTTGGATCTTAAACATAAGAAACCTGGAAAAACATCATCTGTCAAAATTCCAGATTGCAGTTTGCTCAATTCTAAATTAACACTGACATAAATCAGTCACCACAAATGAAGAAGCATGTATGTGCCTGTGTGTGTACATATATTTTGCACATATGTGATCTCTGTCTGATAATTCCTTTTCATGTTCTTGATTTTGTGCTACAATTCTAAAAGTCTCATAAAGTTGAAGGGCAATTTGCAATTCACAAGAAAGAGAAATGTGGGATTGAATTTAAAATAGAGAAAATTAGAGAGCAAATATAATTGTATCACCTTCTTCTAAAGATCAAAGGTTTCAAATGAGAATTTGAGTTGCACCTCTATATATACATACAGAGAAATTCCGCTGTTTCTCCTGACCCCCTTAAAAACTATTGTAAAAGGTCCTGATGCTGCGTTTCTCTGATCCTTATCACCTTCCTACAAATTTACACTTGGAAATGTAATCATTGCCTCTCTCTTTAAAAGTCTACTTTTTTCCCCCAAATCTACTCCAAATATATATAAGAAAAAGGAAGAAAATGCATTTTAATTTTCATCAGCAACAAGTACTTGCCAGGTTCCTCAACTGCTGACATTTTGCTTTCTAAGGAATCAGGTAAAATGACTCCAGGGGCAATGACGGGTACTACCTAATGGAAACAGTATATGGACTTTTTTTGCATAACTGGCCTCACAATTTCTAAGAAGGCAGTTAAATGCCTATGCCCACTGAACAATACAAAATTCAAAGTGCAATCACTGGGCGAAATTGTCTGAAAATATTGTAGGACATGTTGACTTACTATGCCTTTTGAAATTCCAGATTAATTTTTGTTGTCACCCCCTTCAAGTAGCTTTTCTTGCCCATGCCAGGTAAAAGTCCACCATCCATATTCCAGTGTCCCTGTGGTTTCTCACAGCACAGGGCAATATACCTGTCCTGTGGTTGTCTTTATGTCCCCAATCTACAGCCCTCCTGAGGACAGATGCTTAGTCTGTTTGTGGACCTCAGGGCCCAGCAAAGTGTAGAGTACGTTGTGGGAATTGTTAAACCATGGCAGACTGGATGCAATGATGACACTGACTTGACACTTCAAAAAATAAAAATGCACTTTGCATGTTTTTGGTGGGGAGGAGAGTCAACATGTAGGGAATGCAGAAACCCTCTTTTCCAATTGGAGAGTAAGCTTCTGTAATCTTGATCAAGTTTCTAGTTTTAATTTAATTCTGTATCAGTTTGCTACCACCGCCTAACAAATGACCACAATTCAGCAGCTTAAAATAACTCCCATTTATAATCTCATAGTTTTTAAAAAAAATATTTTATTTATTTACTTGATACAGGAGGGGAGAGCAGAGGACAGGGGTAGAGGGGAGAGACACAGGGAGAGGGAGAAGCAGATTCCCAGCTGAGCAGAGAGCCTGACTCAGGACCTGATACCAGAACCCCAGGATCATGACCAGAGCCAAAGGCAGATGCTTAACCTACTGAGCCACCCAGGTGCCCTCTAATCTCACAGATCTTCAGGTCAGAAGTCCAGGTGAGCTAGACTGGGATCTCTACTTAGGGTGTCATATGACCAAAATCGAGGTGTTGGCTAATTTGTGCTTTTACCTGGAAGCCCTCAGAAAAATCTTCTTCAAAGCTCATTCAAGTTAGGGCAGAATCTGGTTCCTGGAGTGTTACTTCATCATATTTTCACAGACTGACCCCATGCGGTGGTAGTGGGATGGGAATTACACAGCAATGAGGGTCATCATGGGTAATTCTTAGAATTTTACCTACCATACCTTTTTTTGGCACCAAAAAATGATACACACATAGTAGCCACTTAATAAATGCTGAGGAATAAATGAGTGAAATGTGTAATAATAGAAGCCCTTGTTCCCAATTAAATTAGATGAAGGGACGGACTGTGGTTGGAGAAAAGATGGGCACACTGACTCCCCAGGTTTGCCTTTCCATTTCATCCTACCTATGAGTCTTCAGCTGTTGGCCTCTATCTCCAAGTCCTTGAAATGTTAATGATTTTGACTAGAGTATCCTTAACAGGTTAGGTTGAGAGACAAGAGCATCAACTAATAGATTTTGTTATAGAACAGTTTGGTTATAGTATAATATAGATACAAGTTAGGTTTCTTTTGTCATTTTAGACGTGTTGGTGCTTAGAATTTTCCCCAGTTCTTAAAAAATGCTTGAAAGTATGTTAAGATATAGACAGATAGATAGATAGATGTACATATATATAATCTTTAAAATTAATATATATTTGAAAATTAAATATTAAATATTAAATACAAATTCAAAAATATATATCATAATTGTGTTACATATGTAGGTCCCCAGATGCTGGAAATACATGTGAAACTGCATTACATCTAATGTCATGTGCTTCCCAGTGGATGACACAGGAACCGCAAGCAACTGTGATCCCCATTGCTGACAGAGGTAGACAGGTGTGTTCAGACACTGGCTGAGTTTAACCTCCTACACAAAGGCCACTTTCAGCCTTGAGACTTTCCTCTCCTGGAGATGCTAAAGTTGTATTTGAGTGAAAGATTTCAAATCAGGGTAACAGCTGCACCAAATGAATCAAAAAACTGGTATTATTGACTGTGCATAGCAGAAATCAGTAACATAGCCATGGTTTATTTCAAGCCCTTAAGCCCCGATCACCAGGCTGGGCTCTGGTGGAGCAGCTCCTAGTTCCATAGGTGATATACTGGAACTGAGAGTGGTCCATTCGTGGCTGCAGATAAAAGGCAAATCTGTGGTCAGAATTTTGTGCCTAGCCACGGAAAAGGAGGAAATTGCCCTTGGCACCCACAAGTGTTTGTAAACATCAGCCTCTTCTGTCAGTACCTGGGCTCGGAGAGAACCACCCAACCAAGTGACCACAGAACTCCATACCCCACCTGTTACTAATATTTTCACTTTTCTCCTGACTGTGTTGTGCAGCTGAGTACTAAGTGTCTTTATTTTTGCTCTTTTCACCTATTTTCTGACTCTCTTTGACACATCATGTGGAACCTGATAAATAAATTTTAAGAAGTTAATTCTATTTCAAGCATAATATTGAAGTGGCTTGGCTTTCTGAGATCAAAAGAAATCAGATAACTAAACTGGAGAAACTTGAGAACAAGAGTAATCTTTTGGGTTTGTCTGTTTTTTCAACTTGATGGGCCTGTCCCATAGTTGTCAAACATTGGAGGGCTTTGCACCATTACTATAGGAGGTGTGGGGGTACAGCGGAGGATGATCTCATGTGGTGAGACTGAGTGAGCTCTACACTCAGCATGGAGTCTGCTTGAGATTCTTTCTTCCTCTCTCTCTACCCTTCTCACTTGTGCTCTCTCTCACTCTCAAATAGAGAAATAAATATTTTTTTTAAATATTGCAAATTTAATAAAAGCAAGAGTGCAAAAGTGCTTTGAAAGAGAGATAGGATGCTAGGGAAGCATTTGATGGTGATTCTAACATCATTTGTGAGAGTCAAGAAATGTTCCCCGAGGAAGTGGTACTTCAGTCAGGGCCTGAAAGGAAAGTGCTCAAAACACATCTAGAGAGGGAAGAAGAGCATTTCAAGTGGAGGAAACTTGGATCCTTAGGGCCCAACATGCATGAAAGCCTCAAGTCTGGAGAGAGAATGGCACACCCCAGGACAAGTGACCAGCTCAGTATGGCTAGAGAGGGAGCCAGCCCCCTAACAAGAGGGCTGGAGAAATGGATGTCAAGACACATAGGTCCTATTAGCACATTGTAGGAGTCTGAGCCTTACTCTCAGAGCAGGAGAAAGGAATGAGTCAGAATCGACTAGGTTATGCTATAATAATAAACTAGTCCCCAACCATTTGTGATTTAACCTACGAACATGTTTCATTTTTCACCCACACTCTATACAGGATCCATGCATGCAAGCAGGAGTCTCTGTTCCACCCAGTTATTCAAGGACCCAGGCAACAGAGGCCCTGCCATCCAGTAGCTATACCCGCTGGAACACTATCATCTTAGCAATCATTGAGGCAGGGGGAAAAAATATTGCTGAATTGTACCTGAAATTGTCACTGTTCAGAGAGTGACACATGTCCCTTACTTTCAAATTTCCTTCCCAGAACAAGTTACCAGGCCCTGCCTAAAGGCAAGAGATCTCCAAAACATAAAGGAACACATAGAATATTTGATAGTTGTTACTGTCTCTGCCAGAGAGTGCACTGAATGGTTTTAAGTAAAAGACAGACATCACCTTTGTGTGTGTGTGTGTGTGTGTGTGTGTGTGTGTGTCTGTGCATGTTTTTTAATTGGGTGCTATGTAAACAACAGGCCCAATCAATATTCAGCCATTTTTCATTTATATCAGGTTCATACCTAATTAATAAAACATAAAATGCTGTAGAGTAGAGTAAGGAATTTGAGAAGTTCGTCATCATATGCTCATGGTCAGAGGGCAATCAAAACTATGTTATGTCATCTGTGTGAGTTATAATCAGCAGAATTATCTTACCACTTGGGATCTTAAACTTTGGGAGCTAACTAGGGGTATATCACAAGGTTCTGTCTTTAGTCCTGAGATTCTCAATATTTAAATCAATCACTTGAATGAGGATTTGGAAAACATGCCATTGGAATGTTCACAAGTAGCAATGATACCAAGAGATCGTGATAAGCTAATGGAGGCAGTTTTAGCAGGGAAAACGATAATAATAAGGTCATGTTTTGGGGTTAAAAAACCAGCTTGCTATACAAATGCCAAATCAGGGCCATGAGGCCCAGAAGCATCATGTGTGAAGTGAGTTGTGGGAAATGTATTGGTTGACTTTCAGTTCAAGATGAGTTAGAAGGATGACAAAAATTGGGCTATTCATGTGTTTCAAGATCAGGACAGAGGAAATCCAATTCCCGCCCCCAACCTTCATGCTGGTTAAACCAGAACTCAGTTGTTTATGGTAAAAAAAATAAAATAAAAAAGAAAAAGAAGGGAAGCTAATCAGCTGTAGGCAGAGGGTTAGAGAAGAGAAGGCACATGTTATAAACCTAGACATGTCACAGTAATAATGGAATTAGTTAAATCGAAAGGTGGGCAAGGAGAGAGTGGTTGGGAAGAAGTGAAATGTAATTTAAGATAGATTTAAGGCAAATGGAGCAAGGTCGAATGTGCCAGTAGTGTGGTGAGGGGAAAGGGAAACAGTGAAATGAGGCTTGGCTGAAGAAACAGACAGACTTTAGAGGGATGCAGTGATTACCTTTAATCACTGAAGGTCTTTCAGGTGGGAGATGGATGGGATCTATTTGACCTTAAGAGATAGAACCAGGGCTAGTACTGAAAATTGCAGGCAGGTGGATTGGGGCTCAATATCTTTTTTTTTTTTTTTTTAAGATTTTGTTTATTTATTTGACAGACAGAGATCAGAAGCAGGCAGATAGGCAGGCAGAGAGAGAGGAGGAAGGGAAACAGGCTTCCTGCCGAACAGAGAGCCCGATGCGGGGCTCGATCCCAGGACCCTGAGACCATGACCTGAGCCAAAAGCAGAGGCTTTAACCCACTGAGCCACCCAGGTGCCCCTGGGGCTCAATATCTTAAGAGGCAGACCTGCCCAAGGAATCCACAAGCTGCCTCGGGAGAGAGGGAATTCTCTTCAGCACCCGAGCGGCTTTGGCAGAGAACAGGCAGGATATGTCATTATACCTGCTAACATGTACGGAAATGCTTACAGGGTGGAGGTGAGTGCCAACTCACATTACATCCTTTAGAGTTCACCCTGTGAGATAGTCACTTTTTTTCTGTCCATGTCACTAACTGGAAAATGGAGGCTCACGGAGAAAGGCTCTGTGACTTGGAGCTCCTAGGAGTCAGAGTCTAGCAATCTGACTGCAGAGACCTTTCTGCTCCTCAGGATAGATGTTTCCTTCTTGGGCAGGAACTCTCTGAAGGAATTCAGGGATCAGAGCCATAAGAAATCAAAAGGTCAAAGGTTACTTCAGCTTAGACACTCCAAATAAATGGGGCAAAGTCTGGCATTTGGAAATTTTGGGGAGAGTTAATGAATTTGAGCCAATAAAATATACTCATTTAATGTCCCCAGGGAGTTTGTCCATCATCTGTTAAATTGTATTTCCCTCCCAATTAGAGTTTTTCATTAAAACAATGTTCTCACTCTGGACACCCAATCTATTCTTTTCCTTTTCTTCAGTCTCAGAGGCTTCCTGGCTGTTCCTCAAAACCAGCAGCCTCACTTTCGCCCCGGGCTCTTTGCACCAGCTGGGCTGTTTTACTTCAAGCTTCTTCCTGAGTGATTCCCATAGCTGGTAATTACCCTTTTCAAGTGTTGATTAAAATATCTTCTCTAAAGATATTTGTTCTGTAAGTCTTATGTCCCTTCTCTCCTTATGCATTCTTAGCACCCACTTCTCCTGTCCCCCTCTTTCTTCATCCATGGCACTTGATGCTTATGTACCAAATCCTTTACTTATTTCATATTTTCTTTGGTTAATGTCTGTCTCTGCTGCCAGAATGTACATTTTCAAGGGGCAAAGACTTTTGTGTTTCTTCAGTGATATATAATGGAGCCTCAGAAGAGGTTGGCACATTGTAGCTACACGAGAAAAATTTGTGGAATGAATCCAGAATTTACTCAAAAGTTTGCACTTGAAGCCTGCTGAAGGGTGTTGAGATTGAGTCTGGGCCATCCCACTATCCAGTTACTTCTGGAAGATTCTCGTGATCAGTTAAGGAAAGACCACTATGGCCACCATTGACCACTTTCATCCCTGCTGATGCTCTTTAGCTGGGGTCAGCAAACCTTCTTAATAAAGGGCTAGATGGGAAGCTCTGACATTGTAACATGAAAACATCTAGAGACTGATGGGGTCCGTTATCAAAGGAAGGAGACTGAGACAAAGTGAAAGTTTCGCAAAGCCTTATTCTATGCCAAGCATTAGCAGTTAGACTGACCAGCCAGGGGAATGAGACTGAGACAAAGTGAAAGTTATGTAAAGCTTTAGAAGCATTAGAAGTCAGACTGACCAGGCAGGACAGCCTTCGAAGAGAGCGACCACCCCTCGGTCTTACAGGCTAGTTTTATAGGGCACAATTGCAGACCTCTACATATGTGGTTTTGGCTGATTGGATGTTTCCACCTGTCTGGCCTTGTTTTAGGTGTCTGTTTTAGTAACAGTTACCTGGAACCAATATTAGTAACTGTTGAAGCGTTTATTAAACAAAATGGCCTTGTTTTAGGTGTGTGTTTTAGCAACAGTTACCCAGGACCGATATCAGTAACTGCTGAGGGGTTTATTAAACAACAAAATGTCTACCTAGGCAACATGGCAACAACAAAATGGCTACCTAGGCAATAAAATGGCTACTCAGGCAATATGGAGTCACTCTGGCTAAGCAGGCCCAGGCTGGCCCTAGGGGTTTAACAGGTTTTAACGTGGAATTGGCCCCAACAGAGACAATATGTAAACAAATAGGAAATGGGTGTGTTCCAAAAATGTTTTATTTACACAAACAGACTTTGGACTGGGTGTGGCCCATGGGCCATTGTTGGCCAACATTAGTGTTAGAAGTAGAAAGCTAGAGTGGTTTAAATGCGACTATCACTTCAAATGAATCAAGTCAACACATTTTTATTTGCAGGTCTACTATATGTCAATGACTATTCTTTGGGCTGAGAAATAAGCCAGAACAAAGCCATCTGTGCTCATCATGGAACTTATTCCCACTCTTGCAGTGGGAATAAGGAGAAGTGTCTCACATATCACAAAGGTAAAATTCTGTGTCAGCTGGTATGTTATAGAAATATAACCATAAATAAATTATAATGGCAAGGTGATGCATGCTATGAATAAAACACATCAGGGTAAAGAGACAGAGGGACAGGAGTGCTTGTGTTCTTGTTAAATAGAGTGAGAGAGGATCAGTCTGATAAGGTGATATTTAACCATGGAGATGTATAAGAAGTAAGGGATTGAGCCATGGCAATATTTAGAAGGACAGTTTTCCAGACGGAAAAAAAGGTGTGAAGCTAGGAGGCTGAAGCATTCTGGGAGTCTTTAAGGGGGACGAAGACTGCAGATAATATCATAAGCCCACATCCCTTCCTTCCCAAGCCATACACTTCCCTACTTCCTTTCTCCATACTATTGGAGCTAAAATTAAGTCACCAGTGTTCATTCATTTCCCCATGTAGAGAGCCCTGTGCTCCTACTCTTTTTTTTATGCTGTCATAGCAAATTATCTGAAAGAGCAAGTCACATAAAGGTAAAAGGAAGTTGTGAAGTGTCCCTCTCTCAGAATATTTTAATAAGCCTTATCTACTAAAAGAAGAACCACCTAATGGTGGAGAAGTTGACATCAACAATGATGGGAAATTAAAATCAGTGAATCAAAAATACTCACAGGTTCATCCTATCTATGTGCTCACTGTGGTTGTGTGAAGAACTCAGTTCTATATTTAAATTCTATCTCTGGTTGTGTTAGTTTTGGAATGACTTGTGGTTATGTCATCTTCCCATTCTGGAAGTTAGTTTATCAGCTGTAAATGAATGAGTTAGGCTAGAACAGTGTGACAGCTATATCCATTGGTATAGTTCTACCCAATTTCAGCACCCATGGCCAAGACAGTAGACCTTAATTGTGGCTATTTTGCTGTTGAATACACCCTGAGCTTTAGAAACCTACTTAACATAGTATTTCAGGTGACAAGACCCAATCAATGAGAGTTGGTACTGGAGAGGAAACATATTTGACCCTATGGACAATATGACCTCTAAGACTCCTTTTATTTCCAAAACTAAAAAATACCTAATTTAGATTCATGAAAATAGGCACTAAGCAACTGGTGAACAAATTCCCATATGAGATAAGCAAATGATATTTTACAAATATATTCCAGGAGAACTTACATTCTTTGTAAACTTTCCTGACCTAGGCATGCTAGCAGTGATGTTAATAGCATAAAACAACTATAATTTGGTCAGGTCTTGAACCCATATTTAGGTCAATTGAGGGTTGGGTAAGGTTAAATAATTAAAATGCTTTCCCACATAATAGTGAAAGGAATTGTATATATAGTGTAACAACAACAAAAAAAAGCAACCATTAAAGAAAAAAGTAGGTGAATGAACAGGAATAGTAGAACCTGTTTATGAAATGATTGATACACAAATAAAATTCAGCACCTGACATTTTTGCTTATTGTCTTGTCAAAAGAGTCCTGTTAGCAGCCTGTATTTCTTTCTTCCCAGTATGAATCCCCAGCCCCAAGGGTCCCTTTTGACCAGCCACACAGTACTCTGGGAGGAAAACAGGCTGTCTGAGGCACTGTTTACTGGGCCGTTATGCTCCCAGGGAAAGTTAATAGATCAAGTTTAAGGGCTGCCTGTAAACTTGGTGGCCTTTTGAAGTAATCAAAACAAGAGGAAAAAACATAACTCTCTGTCTTACCTTAACAAGGTCCAAAATTGGCTTTAAACAGGAGTTTCTAATGGCAGAGAGACCCTTTCCATGTTTTTGAACTTTGTGTGCCATTAACTCAACAAAGCTCTTCTCAAGAACAAATTCACTGCTTCCTGGAATCAAACAGTTATTATTCTATTGCGGTATTGTAAGGTGCAGTCCATGCCAGAAAGAAAACTGTCTTACCTGCATGGTGTCACAAATACCGTGGAGGCTGTGGGGCAAATAATGTTACACCTTCCACCATCCAGGTCACCATCCTGGCCCTTGGCCTTCTATCACAGTTGGCCCCATGGGAGTCCTTTCTCTCTGTCCCTCCCCCATCCCTTCCTGCTTTATGGTGTTTATATTAGTCTATCAACCAGAGACTTACGTCTTTCAGGTATTTTGTAGTGAAACAGCCACATACAACAGTTAATACACTCTACAAATTTGAATGTATTTTATAGCATAACTTTGATTTGTTTCTTAGCTAACAAAGTTGCTCTATTTTTTTCTCCCTTTTTTACCTCAGTTGAGAGAGGAATGAAAAGGTGAGGAGATAGGAGAAGAAGGAAGAATCCAAGCCCTACAACACAAGAGCATTGCTTTGGAAGACTTCTGTCTGGAGGTAAGGCAGATCGATCTTGATGCTGATAGTCAATTATTTGGATAATAATAATAATTTGGATCATAACTGATCAAAGATAATAGCACATTCCCAGCACCAAGACATCAAGGCCAGGAAGGGAACAAGTCTCACCTTCTTTTACCGTGATAGCTCTTACATATCCAGGTTACATACTTCTTCCAGAATTTGACAAAAATTTTGAAACATTTCTCTAGAAAGTTAGACAGTTTCCTAGATTCATATACTCTCTCAAGTTTTTCAAAGAGATCAATGGATTTGAGTTTATGCTGGAAGTCTAAGAGCTCCTTCTATGTTGTAAGTCACTCTGTAAATCACCAAAATCTACTTGGACCATCCTTCATGTTCCCTTTACCTTCCTCCCTCTTAGATTTGAGGCAATATGACATGAAGGTGAGAAACTTTTGAGATAAAAATTCCTTTACTCGGACCCTGACCCTGCCCTTACTCCCTGAGTAACCTTGGGTACCATTATTTACCCTGTCTGGGCCTCTGTTCTCCTCCAGTAAAATGGGACAATCATGTCATCTCATTCTCTCAACGTCAAGAGTAGTGTTTAAGCTGCCACAATCTAAGTGCTCAGTGAAGAGGAACTCCTTTTATTTCCAAAAAATTAGGCAGACTTAATTACTTTTTTTCTCTTACTTATAGAGTCAGATCATGTATTTTCATTTTTATGAATTTTAGTTAACATGATTAGAGCACTTGTAGTGAGCAGGAAGACTAATTTTGCTACTCTGAGTTCTAAAGCGCCTTCCTCATATTAATAAATGGAGCTCCGAGCTCATACACAGTTCTGATCTCTTATAATCTTTGGGATTAGACATAATCACTGACTTTTTTATAGATAGGTTGATGATGGAAGCACAAAGACCTATCCCATGAATACAGAAAGAACATGACTTTGTTTCACAAGGGCTGGTGCTAGCACTCTGACCCTTGACTTCATGACCTGTGGGGGGCATTCTAGTCTCCTAGTTTCAGTTTGCTTAGCTAATTAATTGGGATATCATTCTGAAGATTGAAAGTGATAAAATATTACATGTATATTTATGAATATTATTGTTATTATACCTCTATCCCCAAACCTATCAGTTTTTTGTCTTTCCTGGGGAGGGCAGGGGCTAGACGATAGCAATAGTTTTAACTTTATTACATCTTCCAGCATGAACATTCTCAACTCCCAATCTGATCATGATCTTCCCTTGCAGAGAGCCCTTGAATGGATCCTTTTGGGAAAAATTTTGACTCCCAAAAATGACATCCAGAATCCACCATGTCCCAGATGTCACCACTCACCCCAGATCCCCACTATGCTATTCTCCACACACTCTGCTCCACACACTCAGGCCATGCAAGTCATGAGCCTCTCCTCAGCATACCTGGCTTTTTCTCCATTTTGCATATTTTAAATCACTTAAAAATATACAAAGAAATTATTTTGCCTATTTTAAAGTGACATGAAATTATGATAATATTATGTTATTCTTAGGTAAAGTCAGCATTTTGACAAAAACTTTAAAATTTGACAACCTAGCCTGAATCCTTGAGTAGTGGAACAATGAGACCCTAGAAAAATGAATAAATCCCCCCTCTCTCCAGAAGCTCTGGGAAAGAATCCATTCTTCAGTTCTTTTAGCTTGTTGCCAAAGTCAGTTTGTTGGGGTTATAGGGCTGAGGTCCCTGTTTCCTTGCTGGCTGTCAAGTGAGAACTGCTGCCAGCTTCTAGAAGCTACTCTCATGCCTCAAATAATGGCCACCTTCCTCTGTCTTCAAAGGCAGCAAGGGCAGTCCAGAGTGCCTCTCATGTGAAAAAGCTTCTTTCATCATCTCCTCTCTTTACCTAATCCCATCAGCCTCACTCTTTCACTTTTGATGACTTTCATGATTATTTGGGCCCACCGGTATAATTTAGGATCATCTCCCTTTTTTAAGGTCAAGTGATTAGCACTCTTCTGCCCGCAACCTTAATTCTCTTTTGGCAAATAAACTAAAGTATTCACAAATTCTGGGCATTAGGATGTGGATATCTTAGGGGGAAAGAGTGTTACTCTGTTTACAACAGCTCTCAACTACATTTTTTTGGATCAAAGAACCATTTCAAGGTCTACATTAGCCCAAAATGACCACAACTGATGCCAGTTGGAAAAGTTCACAGAGGTCACAGCGTAGAATTGTTAACAAGGGAGGCCAGGCATAGACAATTAATACAGGCTTCATAATTGTTCTGGCAGGTGTGATCTCATAACCACAAGTGTTGGATGCCTGTTGTAAACAAGGTTTTTAAAATCGCTTAAAAGGCTACCCAGTAATTGGAGAGCGTGACTTTATACCTATAGAATAAACAAGAAACCAGTTCTTCTCAGATTACCCAAATGAAAACATGAGGCTTGGGATAAAATTTGCAGAGACTGCCTCCTACAAAAATTTTAAATCTTGAACAACTTATAGAGAAAGGGAATTGTGAGAAATCTCCCTTAGAGGACTCAGAATGTAGCCCTGCTGATGACAGATGTACTTGGGTTGAAGGTCAGTAGGAAGAGATAGGATCACCACATTTTATAAAATGTGAGGTTAAAAGCAGTAGTTTAAAATCAACATATGATATTCTAGAATTGATTTAAATATGCATAAGGTAGTAATTTAAAAATTATAAATAGAAAGATAATTCAGACCTTAAAGAAACAAATGCCTCCTTGGAAAAAGCAAGTTGGCTTTATGCTGAGGATTGCCTTATATCTCGTATTCAGCTATAAGTGAGTCCAGTTTCTAGATTACCTTTTTTGTTTACCTTTGGCATTAAAGAAAAAGACCCATAGCATAAAGAGCTTATTTTCTTCACTCTGAAGAACGGGTGGTATTGAGTTAGTCTCATGACTCTGCAGAAGTCTGAAGTCCTTTCCGCATGGAATGCAATATTGTAAGAAAAATAACACCAGCAGGATGATCAGAGCCAGATTTTCTTGTCCTTTTACCTTCTGTTTCCTAAAAGTTCTACAGTTTTTGACATCCAAAGGAACAGAAAATGCACTGGCTACTAACATGTACAATTAGAATTCTGCTCATGCAACTTTAAGCCCCAGGTCTCTCATTGTTGTGATCTCTTTCTCAAGCCAATGTTCAGAGGAAAAAAGTGCTTCATTAAAGTTAGGTGATACTGTATGACCAGATTATTCTCAGAGCATAATTGTATGTTATTTAAAAAAAAAACAAAAAAACAAAAACAAACAACTTGTGATACTGAAGGTGGTGGGATGGACCAAAAAGGTCTTTCTCAAGTAAAAAGAGCTAGTTGCCAAACTCCAATAAAGTACATTTTTGTTTTACTGAACACTGTGCTTTGTAAAGCTCAGAGCTCAGTTGAAGTAGAGAGAAGGCTGAATGGTATAGAAAAAGAATAAGAAAGGGGCACCTGGGTGGCTCAGTGGGTTAAAGCCTCTGTCTTCAGCTCAGGTCATGATCCCAGGGTCCTGGGATCGAGCCCCGCATCAGGCTCTCTGCTCAGCAGGGAGCCTGCTTCTTCCTCTCTCTCTGCCTGCCTCTCTGCCTGTTTGTGATCTGTGTTTGTCAAATAAATAAATTAAAATCTTAAAAAAAAAGAAAAAGAATAAGAAAAATCACTGAACTCTGGAGAAATTAAAAGTCATGAGAATGAAGGGAGTGGTAGGCAAGAGTAGTGGGGTCTGTATGTAGGGACAGTCCCTCCTTTTTCTGTACCACATTTGTGGTAAAGGGAGCAAAGTATTCACAGAATCTTGAATGTGATGAAATTTCTTGAGAAAAATATAAAGGAGCCTAAAATCATCATATCATTTGCCATGGGTAAGACAGAGTACACCTAGATGAGGCGACAATGAGTTTCATGGGTTTTATAGAAAATGAGGTAGTCATAAATTTACAGCTGTCACCCCCTGTAATAATTCCTGGCTGTTCTGTTAAAAAAAAAAATAAGAACACTACTTGATTATTTATAGCTTGTTGGCACCTTAGTTAAAACTCTGGTATTTCAAGAACTAGAGAAGGCACAGAACTTTTTTATTCCAACCACAAGGCTTGAATCCATTCTCAACAGTCCCAGCACTTATATATAAAAAAAAAAAAATTGGTCTGCACCTGCCTCAAGGGAAAAGATTTAGATGTCAGGTACCAGATTGCTACTTTCCCTTTGGAAATGAAAAGGCAGCTGAAATACTAATAATTGGTCTGGTGGTTATCTTTTACTATGCCTGATACAATAAATAAACAAACAAACAAACAGACCAATTGAAAAATGAAGCTGTTGCAAGCTGATCTCTATGGAATCACTAAAACGCAGGGGGAAATATCAAAAGCAGCAAATTAAATTCAAGATAATCAGCCCTGTGGCTTATCCTTTGTGGATTCTCTAATCTAGCTCTGCCTAATTACATTCTTTGTAGGACCTATTATTTCTGTTTTCCCACTAGTTTTTTTTTTAATTTTTAAATTTGGGGAGTATATCATATAATTACTATCTCTTTATGGTATAAAATGTCATGATTTTGAAAAGGGAAATTTCATGGAGTACATAATGTCCATCATCTCTCTTTATGAGAGTGTATGCTATTCATTTTGTTTAAAACAGGCTTGGGGAAAATACACTTTATTCTGAGAGCAGCTGATTGTTAAGTCATATTTTGACCTAATTTGCGTGAGAGTATAGTTAAAGGATGTTGATACACTTGGGAGTGTAATGGTGCCCTGTCCAAAGGAGGCTATTTTATCTTTTAATTATATTCTTAAAATATCCAAACAAGATTATATGGGAACCACTCTTCTCTCTTCACACTCATACTCACAAACTTTCACATTTTAACACTTGTAGACAACTTGAAACTTCAGATGTGGGCATGGTCTCTCTACTTACTTCTTTGAACCCCTACTGGTACAATAATTAACATTTCTCGGAAGCTTCCTTAGACCTCAGCATCTCATTGTTCTGTGTATTTTATGACATGAGCAACCTGGCAGCTCTGATGACCTCATCTTAAATACAACTGAGAAATTAAAAACCAGAAATGACCTAAAAGAAGATGCTTTCCCAGAATCAGAATAAAAAACTATCCGGCTCTTCCATGTGTAAGACTTTATGGTAGCTTTTTCTAACCATCCACTCCAAACTGACAGCGTAGCTATAGAGAGCACAAGGAAATAAAGACAATATTGAGCCATCTTATGTAAACCCTAAACTGAGGGTCCATTCTTAGAAATCTAAGAAATCTATCAATTCCTTTTTTCCCCCTTCTCACTTAATGTATAGGAAGGCACCCACATATGCAGTGAAATTTACCTTTTTCTTAGTTTCCAAGAGTCTTCCTTATTGGGATTTTTCATGTGTCCCTCCATACTGTGCTATGAGTTTAGGCTTCCCCTTATCCTGAACGCCAATACCCCTTGGTCACCTGCTTCCATCTGTGTTTTATTTCAGAGATGATTCTTCTTAGCTATCCATGGACCCTGCCTTCTAGCCAACTGGACAAAAAAGGTAAGGTGGGTTGTAATGGAAATGCATTATGTTTTCTTCTCTGATAGTGTTTGCATTTTAGAAGGAAATTCCTTAGCAGAATTGGATGACTTCTTAATGCAGATTGGTCTGTCTGCCATAGATGAAATCACTGCTCTGCAACTATTCACTGCTGCCCCTCCCCCACCTTGGCAGGTAGAATGATCTTTTCATCCTTTGACTTTGAGCTTGTCCCTTTGACTTGCTTTGGCTAATGGAACATTAGCAACCAAGATAGGGCAGAAACTTGAAATGTGCTTGCATGATTGAGCTTGCCCTCTTGAGCTCCTGCCTTTTTTTTTTTTTTTTTTTTTTTTTTTTTAGAGAACAGATAAGATATAGCCCCCAGAATCAAGGGTAAAAAAACAAAACAAAACAAAAAACAGGTTTCTGACAGAATAGAGACATAGCAGCCTCAAGAAACCAGGTAATCTCAACTAATGGCAGGTCTCTATAAAGCACCAAAGTTAGGATGAATACAGGACAATTAATTTCATTATTTGGATCATTTTGGATTTAGAGAAACTGAGTTTGGCCGAATGCAGTTATAAAAACACTCTTCAACTCCTGCACCACTGGAGAGTGTTACCTGTTAATGATAACCTGCAAGGGACGTCTAGATTTCCAAATAGAAGTCAAGCTGCTACTTTCAGAAGAGGCCATGGATATTGAGCACACAGAGATAACAACCGCAATGACTTCACAATATTTTGGTGAAGAAATGTCTTTCAAATATTCATATCATGTCTTATAAGCACCTAATTATTCTGGTTGTTGCTTAGAGTTCTTGGAACATGGATTCATCAGGATAATGCAGGAGGGAATTATATGAAGTCTCTCTCTCTCTATATATATATATATATACATATATATATATATTTTATTCCACTACCTTTGTTGAAGTTTAAGGAACATTAAACCAGGTTTAATGAAGTTAAGTTCTAGGCATGACTCTTTCATTAATTAGCTCTATAGTCTTGAATAACTCAACCCATCTGGGCATGAATGTTCATATTTTCAAAGTAGAAGAAAAATGTGTGCTGATGTCAAGGTGGTGAAGCCCTTACCCCACCACTACCTAAGATATCTGCACTTAGTACAGTATGTACTGAATATTGAGCAAAAATTTTCAGTATTATGTCACCTAATTTTCACAACTACTTGAGGTAGTATATTCATAGCTCCATTTTACAGATGAGGAAGCTGAAATAAAGAAAAGTTGAGCAACTTTCCCACACTTAGACTCCTAACAATTGGTGATTTTGATTCAAATACCACATCTGCCTTGATCCTGAGCCCAAGCTTCTGACCTCTCTTATTACATGCCAATGAGGCAGTAACTCTGTGCTGGGAAAATTACAAAGTATGATGTGAAAATAAGATTGTTATTTTCTAAGAATTAGATTGTATTTTTATCTAATAGTAAATGACGCATCTTAATTCTGGTCTTGCTAGATTGAAAATGCACACAAAAATACATCTGTTTATTTGGCATGAACATCTTTAAGTTCTAGTTACTCAGGAAGAAAGATAGAGGTGTAAAGAGAATGAAGGAAAGGATTCTTGGTGAAATAAGAGGAGAGGGGCACCTGGGTGGCTCAGTGGGTTAAAGCCTCTGCCTTCAGCTCAGGTCATGATCTCAGGGTCCTGGGATTGAGCCCCACATTGGGCTCTCTGCTCAGCGTGGAGCCTGTTTCCCCCCTCTCTCTGCCTGCCTCTCTGCCTACTTGTGATCTCTGTCAAGTAAATAAATAAAATCTTAAAAAAAAAAAAAGAAATAAGAGGAGAGACAGAGAGGCAATTTGAGAAACTAATGTGCATTTCAAATAAGCAAGAACCAACCAAGGATTGTAGTAGCCAAAATTGATTGGATCAACATTTTATTTTATTTTATTTATTTGTCAGAGAGAGCGGGAGCGAGCACAGGCCGACAGAGTGGCAGGCAGAGGCAGAGGGAGAAGCAGGCTCCCTGCTGAGCAAGGAGCCTGATGTGGGACTCGATCCCAGGACGCTGGGATCATGACCCGAGCCGAAGGCAGCCGCTTAACCAACTGAGCCACCCAGGCGTCCCATGGATCAACATTTTATTAAAGAGTTCCACAATATAAAACATCTCTGTGTACAGTGATATCTTGGGCTCAGCATTAATTAAAATATGTTAAAATAGCAGGTATTTTCTAGTGGGAAAATGAAATATAGAAGTTATGCCAGATGTTATAAACACTGACACTTTGTCTCTTTCCATTCAACCAAGGTGTAGTCTTTTAAACTTTTGAAAGACAAAAGTAATTGATTTGTATATAAGACCACAAATATGCCCTGATAACCACGTGATTACTTGTAATGTTTTGCTGTTTTACAAGAGGATGGGCTGATTTCTGCTTTCAACTACTCCTGGTATTCTGATGAACTAAGCCAAACACAGTCCTGGGATAAGGCTTGTTTAGTGGGAAGAACCTGGAGAAGTTTGCCAGTGTCCTAATAATATATAAGGGTTAGGACATGTGAAACTCTAACCTAAAGATGTTCCACAAGAAAAAAGGTCCTTCTGTATCATTGTACATATGTCCTCTTGTTAAAAATTCCCTAAGTTCATTAGCATTTCCTATGCATATTACCATGTTAGGCTCTGAGAAGTCTTGCAATTGTACTGGTATAACCATAGGATATAACCATAGGATACTTCGGGTAAGTAGATAAAATCACACACAGCAATGATCCCAAAACAAGTTTCATGGGAATGTTTTATTAGGAAACAATAATTATACTGAAAAAATTAAGGACATAAGTCCTTTTCAATTGAGAAAATAAAGGCAAAGACCAGTTGAACAAAATGTATCCGATGTCCAAAGGGCTTATAACATAGAATACTCTGATTTCTGTCTAATGAGGAAAGAGCAAGTGCATTTAAGCTTGAACTGCAACAAAATGGAAATTCTTTTTTTTTTAAGATTTTATTTATTTATTTGACAGACAGAGATCACAAGTAGGCAGAGAGACAGGCAGAGAGAGGAGGAAGCAGGCCCCCTGCTGAGCAGAGAGCCCAATGTGGGGCTCGATCCCAGGACCCTGAGATCATGACCTGAGCTGAAGGCAGAGGCTTAATCCACTGAGCCACCCAGGTGCCCCCAAATGGAAATTCTTATGAAGAGAAAAGAAGAAGGTCATCAGAGTCAAACACTGGAGGGTTTAACATTATGGTTAACATTACAATGCTATGGTTGGGAACTACACAGAGAAACTTCGATGATTCCATCTAGTCCAATAATTGCTTAGTTATCTTCTACTTAATGCTCTTTCTATTTCGATCCAGAAGCAATCTTCAAAATAAGCCCTTTATGAAACAAAGATAAAATTAAAAAATATTCACTGTGGTTCATAAATCTAGCCTACATCATAATCCAATGTTTTAAACATGACTTTTGTGGAAATAAATGAAGGCTATCCCAACAAGAGCAAGCAAAGCCTCTTTATTTTATCAGTTTGTTGTAGAGAGTCAGCCTCCATCTCTAACATTGGACAGAGTCTCAAAGGCAGGTAGAGGAGCGGGAAAGCTTCAGGTCTGCCCTAATCAGAGGCTGTTGCCATGGAGAAGCTCTAGGTGGGCTGAAAGGAAGGGCCTAACTGCTGTGAATGGAATCAGGGAGACCCCTTAGGAGGCTACTGCAGAAATTCAGAGGCGCTGCTGACTCGAACAGGATGGTATTGGCAGAACTGGTGAGTTGTCATTCCATCTGGATAGGCTGTGAAAATAGAGCTGGCAGGAATTCCTGGTACGTTGCATGTAGGGTTTGACAAGAGTGGAGCCCTGGATGGCTGGAAGGTTTGTGGTCTGAGAAATAAGAAGGTTGGAGTGAACTCATTGGAAATGGGAAAGACGGTGGGTAGAGAGAAATTGTGGAGAGTGGAAGTTAAGTGTTCATTTTTGGACTAGTTAGGTTTGTGAGGTCAAATATGTGAGTGTGGAGGTCTGGCAAGTGTCAGAGTTCATAGTTAACGTTAGTAAGCCAGAGCTGCCATAACCAAATCCCACAGACTGGGTAGCTGAAACAACAGACATGTATTTCTCACAGTTGTGGAGGATGGAAGTTCAAAATCAAAGCATCAGCTTGTTGGGTTTCCTCTGAGACCTCTCCTTCGCATGCAGAAGCCGCCTTCTCGTTGTGTCCTCACGTGGTTTTTCCTCTGTGCACATGCATCCCTGTGTCTCTTCCTAGTCTCACAACACCCATTAGACCAGATTAGGGTTCACCCTCATGACCTCATTTTAACTTAACTACCACTCTAAAGATCCTATCTGCAAATGCAATCACATTCTGAGGTACCAGGGATTAGGGCTTCATGATAGGGATTTTGGCAGGGACAGAAATCAGTTCATAACAAGAGCTGAATTCGGATTTTCTGATCCCAAGTTCATGACCCTTCCACTGGCCCACAGTTAGTCAATCAATATTTTTGACTGTCTATATGGGTATATATACAAGCATATGTGAACCATCTGAATAAAATACCTTGACCCACTTGGATGCTGGGAACAGATAAGCATTCCCTGAGCAAACCCAGTATGGAGCTATGCACATTCTGTAAACAGGGCCTCCATCTGCCCTGCTACATAAATAATCAACACAAGAGAACAGGCCATGGCCAGCACATGGCACTTTTCTTCCATTGCCATTTTTTTCCACATGGGACTAGGGTGTTCCAAACTGGAGCCTTCCAGCCCAGAATTTATACTTGTTGTATCTCTACAGGGTGGCAATCAAACCTGTGATGTCACCAAAGCAGAAACCATCAAGAAACAGTTGCTAAAATAGCAGGAGTTGATCAAATTCTGGAATCCTGCTGCAGGGGCTGACTGCAAAACATGTCTGGAGAATAAGACAACCTCTTGTCGTGTGTGGGAGTGCATGCATTTATAGATGGAGTTCTTTAGTCGGATTCTCTTGTGTTGAGGAGAAGAGTTTAAAAAAAAAAAACTGAAACGGCTTCTTCTATCTTCTGGCAATCCATCTTGTAGTGTGGGCTGTGAAAAAATAGGGAGAGAGAAGAGTGATAGAGTAAATGTAACAGAAGGAGGAAGGAGTGAGGGGCATGTTGAAACACTTCCTCTTCACCTGGGCACAGAGAAGCAGAATTACTATATCTGAAAATTACCATTTCCTGTTTCCCTCCTGTGTTGGTTTCCCAGGGCTTCCAAAACAACGTTCTACAAACTAGATGGCTAAAAACAACATAAATGTAGTGTTTCATAGTTCTGGAGGCTGGAAGTCTAAAAATAAGGCATCTAGGGATCAGCAGGGCCATGCTCCCTCCGAAACCTGCAGAGGGATCCTTTCTTACCCTGCCTAGCTTCTAGGAGCTTGCTGACAGTTGTCCGCGTTCCTTGACTTGCCTCTGCGTTGCTTTATCTCTGCCCTGGTCATCACCAAACATTCTCTTATGCGTCTTTGTCTTCACATGGCTATCTTCTTACAAAGGCAACAGTGCACCTGGAGTCAGGAGCATTCCACTCCAGCATGACAGCATCTTAACTAATCATACCTGCAATGACCCTCAGTCCAAACAAGGTTGCATTCCAGATAGCAGGGGTCACATTTTTCATATATTTCTGGGAAGGAGGGCCACAATTCACCCCACAACATCTTTGTAGAACATAGAAGGTGAAGAAAACCTTAGAAGTCAGGAATCAAGTGGTTTTTAAATTTCTTGATACAGAACTGGACTCCATCATCTTAAAAAAAAAAAATAGATGTTAAGTGAATCCTCAATGTACACAGACTTAAAGGGGGAACTTCTGGAGGACTAGGAGGCTGTCAGTATTTCTGTCATGACTAGGAGTGGAGACCAGGGCAAAATGGAAAAATAAAATAGAAAAACATCAGGAATTATCCCATGATGAAAACATGGCATGGAACAAGGAAAAATAGGGATTCCGTTCTCCATATTTTGGTTCGATACATAAAGAAAAAGAAAATAACCAAATCATATTAAAATCTAGCTGCCCCAGCTGAAGGATGGTGCAGGGGAATCTTGAAGGTGGTCCCACAAAATCACCTCGCGTTTTTTTTTTTTTCTGGCCAGCCCCTTCCATAGGACATTTTTATCAGCTCACTCCTCCTGCTCAGCAGATGAAGGACCTGAAATGCAGAAAAGAAACATGATGTACCCGAATTCTTTCAGGAATTAGTGGACAAGGTAACTAATACCTTTCTCATGTACCACTTCTGAGTGCTGAGCAGGCAAGAACGAGGAATATGTTCAGGTGTGAGTACCCAGGGTGTACAAACACAGTTTTCCTTATTTTGTAGCACTCAGCTCAGTTGTTCTTTCATGTGCTCACTCTTCCAGGAAGGAAAGAATGAATTCCAGTCATTCGAGAGTCCTTTCAATCAATGTATCACTCTGAGTTGTGCCTGTATGCCAGAGAGAGGAAGAGTAGAAACTGCCAAGATTCCAGGAAGATACGGGAACGTCACCTGCCCACACTAGTATGCCCTGAGGGATATTACTACATTATATCTGCGTTTGTTTAATGTCTTCCCTGCTCATCCTTTTCCATCCTAACCCTGAAGCCTTCCAAGATGGCTTCCTTTCAGCTATTTCCATGACCACCCAGTGATAAGAGAAACATTTAGCTTCTCCCGGAAGCCACATGAAACCCAGAGGAAAATTCTGATGACACCTCAGGTTCACCTGCCTGGAGCACCCCCACTTGCCCCCTGCACCGCTCTGACAGCCATCTCTACTTTAAAACCTCCACTCAATGCGGAGGGTGAAGAGATTGCTGGTGATGGGCCATCTCCCCAAGGTGGATCAGGGAAGGAGAAACACAGGTCTAGCCAGTTCTCAGACCCCTCCAAGTTAACCTGAGCTTTCTACTGTACCCTAGCCAGGGGTTAAATCTCGAGATCACAGGGAGGAAAGCTGTCGGGCTACTGGCCTACAGGTGGAAGAAGAGCTTCTTAATTATTCTCCCAGATCTATTGTTTATGTTGTCAGATCTGTAGGGCTTTGGAAGCTCAAAAATTCATTTCTCTCCTATACTGTTGTTCTAACTATTCTTTGAGGCAATGAGCGAACTCTAATCTTGCTTACCTGGAGGATGGGCAGGCAATAAAAAGGAGTTCCCAGGAATGAAAACACATTTGTTGATACATTAAAATATGACCCTGTGACATGCATGTTACATTACTTACTAACATCTGTAAACCATAAAATAATTTCCAAGCTACTTCTTGTTTGGGAAGCCATTCACATTGAGTGGAATCCTTTAGAAAGCAAATCACCATGTTTTTCATCCAAATAACATGATATCATGAATAAAAAACATATTACCAAGTTCCTAGAACAGAGTAATATTTGATAAATGTTTGTAGTATTAATAAAATTATTATAATTATCTCACATGCTCAGCATTGGTGACTGTGTTGTTTGTAATTCTCATGGACATCCCTATACTAGCCCATCTTTGAACTTTTTTCTCCTTCTCTGTATGAGAGGTGACATCCCCTTGATCCTAAAGTCTTTTGAAGTCTTTCTGTTTTATCTTTGTCAAGGGAAAAGCCTCCAAGATAACTGAAAATCATAGATAGGACCCAAAGAGAATGTTTGAATTACCACTGGCCAAAGAAAAAAAGAGAGAGAGAGAGAGAGAAATTGAATTGTGACTGTTTAAACACTTGAAAGAAAATTGCATTAATGAGCTAAAAATCAACTCTAAATATGTTACTTGGGGAAAACCTTGGGACAGCACAAACAGGCAGCTTTCTCCCCCTTCAAACACATGGTAAATTGACAACATCTTTGATTTATTCTGTTATTTAATTTCCCTTTCATGTCTTTGCCTTAAGCCACAGACACTGTAAGCCACTTGGTTGGACAATCAGACTTTTTTTTCTTTCTTTGTCCATTTTTTCCCCCCATTGGCAATATTCCCATAATAAGAGCCCAGTGAAAATGTGCTTTCTCCCCTTTCCCTTGCCTCTGAAAACTCTCAAAAGGAGTTTGGATGGCTTCTATCAAAGGAGAGATCTAGAGGAAAGTTCGGATAGATTTTGGAAATCAGAGTTGGGTGGTATTCTCCCTAATTGTGTACGCGTGCTTATGGTATCAGGAGAAAGGCAATCTTCAAAGTTGGGTCTCTTCAAAGATTTTGTAGAGCTCGAGGGCATTCACCAAGATTCCTGATCCTTGCTGGGGTCCCTCTTCCAACAGGTCACAGAACTACATGCTTGTTTTCTTTTAAGATGCCACCCCATAGAGGGGTTTTTACCACATTAGACTGGTTCTTATTGCTAAGGGGCAACTTAGGAGCCCCAACTTTTAAAAGATGCTTCTCTTTTGTGTGCTTTTTGGGAAGGCTGCCATTTTTTTTTTCCTCCTGGTAGGCCCTCACTCTACCAATTTATGCCAATAGTACAGTCCAAATTTCCCATTTGATATTAACCTGTTCAAATGTCTGCTTTGACTTGGAATAATTAGCAGGATCCATATTGTTAGAAACAACAAGAACACAAGGATAGTGTAGTAGTATTATGCTCAATTTGTGTCTTTATCCATCCAGTTTATTTCCGCTCCTAGTGATACTAAAAGGCTTCCTTCCAGTAATTGCCAAATTTTCACTCATTCACTGGAATGTGAAACAAGCAATATTAAACATCATCTGTGTGCCTGGCACTGTTCTAGGCCTTGCAGACAATCAGTGCTAATGCAATAGAAATTGAGTAATAGACCGTATTGAAAGATCAAAGATGCCATTCCTCAGCCTCTAAGCCCTGGTTATCTTGAGCTGGTTCTTGCTACTATAACTCACCTCTAACTTTTATCTCCTATACTTAATATACTCCTATACTTATCTCCTATACTTAGCCCCTCTATGAATTATATATTTTTATTTTTTTCCAAACTAGGATCTGCTTTAGTCAACACTTTGCATCATAGCAATGTTCATCAAAATAGTTTCCCTTACTATGATGTAGAAGTAAGCATTTTCACCACTGAAATAGAAAAAGGAGTCTGATGGGTCCATTTTCTTGAGGCTATTCTCATGGAGGGTTTGTCTCCTAGCTTAACGTGGATGGAGATGTGAGTGGAGCAGAACAGTTTTTCCAACTTTCATCTCGTCAGCCAAGGCATAGTGTTATCATGGGGACGCAGCATACAGGATAAAGCAGAGAAGCTCTATTTGAAGCTTCCAGAAACCTCATCAGGCCTAAAGTTGAGCCTGAGACCTAAGGGCTTTACTGAAGACAGTGGGAAAAACCAGCTGCGTACTCAAAGACACCGGACAGAAACTGGGAGATCTGAATTCTAATCTGTTGTCATTCAGAAGCCTGTGCTGCTCAACTTTCTTATACCCTTTTGGACTTTTTCATAGATACGTGTCTCAGTAGGAGGAAGGAAAATACGCAAATATCTCATAGCAACATTGTGCTAAAGTCAAGAATGAAGCTCTGGTGTCTGTGTCGGGATTCACATCCCAATTACTAGTTAATTTACTGCCTCAGGAACATTTCCTATGCCCTAATTTTCTCATCTGTAAGCTACTGGGGCAGAGAATAATCACAGTGTTAATTTCAAAAGGTTTTTTGGTTTAGTTTTTGTTTTTTGGGGTGAGTAATGAGATAATACAGGGTGGGGTTTAGAACAGCTTCTGATACATAGTAAACCCTTCCCGAATATTATCTATGTGGCAGATATCAACACAGTTTGTCAACACTTTGAAAAGAAGTCCTGTAGAGTTTTAGGGTCCCATGTGACTAGAGGGCCATGTGACTACTTAGAGCCCATGAGTTGTGAGCGGAGGCAGCAGGAGTTCCAGGCAGAGCCTTTAGTCACAAGATTGAGACCCTCCAGAATTCTCTTCTTCCTTCTTCCAGACAATGTTCCATTCTGTGGCAGTTCCAGCAGCCTGGACCCTGGAATGAGGGTGAAAACCGAACTCCCAGCCAAGCGGTGATGGACAGGTGAGTAAAAAGCACATCTTTATCACTTTACCTTGCTGAGATTTGAGGTTTCTTCATTACCACACCATAAACTTGCCCATCCTGTCTGATGAAACAATACTCAGGACCACCTCCTCTCAGAGAGAAAGAGACAGAACCAAATTTTATTATGAATATGGTCATCCAAGTCTACTTATTCTTTTTGGAAAATGGGTTTATTACAATATAATTCCGTACCATACAAGTCACCAATCTAAGGAGTACAATTCATTTGTTTTTAGTTTATTCAGATAAGTGTAATCATCACTGTAGTCCATTCTAGAACTGTTTTATCACCTCACAGTGAGAAACTATACCTCTAGCTCTCACCACCCAATCCCCACTGACAGTGTCACACGTAGGTTGCCCTAACATCACTAATCTACTTTAGGTCTCTATAGATTTCCACATTCTGGACATTTTGTATGGATGGAGTGATATAGTATGTAGTCTTTTGTGACTGGCTGTTTTCATTTAGTATAAAGTTTTCAAGATTCATCTGTTGTTGCATATATCAATACTTCATTACTTTCTATGGTTGAATAATATTACATTATATGGGTATGCCATGTTTTATTTATCCATCCATTGATGCATATTTGTGCTGTTTCTACATTTTGGCTATTAGGACTAATGTTGATATAAACATCCATGTACAAGTTTTTGTGTGAACATATGTTTTCATTTCTCGAGTCTAGGAGAGGGATTACTGGGTCAAAAGATAGCTCTGTGTTTCATTATTTGAGGAATTACTAGACTGGTTTCCAAAGTGGCTGCACTATTTTACATTTCCACTACTGTTTTGCATTTGCTTTACATTCTTACCAATATTTATTATTATCTCATTTTTTAAATTTTTAGCCATCCTAAGGGGTGTAAGGGATGTAAGGGGTATCTCACTGTGGTTTAGATTTGCAACTCTCTGATGACTAATGATGTTCAACAACTTTTCATTTCTTTGTAAATCACTTGGCTATCTCAGAGAATTGTCAGCTTACATCATTTGCCCAGTTTTTATTTGGGTTATTTATCTTTTTGTTGTGTTGTAAGGATTCTTTATATATTCTGGATTTGAGTCTCTTATTGATTATATAGTTTGCAATATATTCTATTCTGCTGGGCTGTCTTTTTTACTTGATGGCCTCCTTGGTAGCAAAACATTTTTAATTTTGATGATGTTTATTCATCTGTTTTTTAAAATTTATTGCTCATTTTGCTGTCATATCTAAGAATGCATGAAGAATTACCCCTATGTTTTCTTCTGAAAGTTTTATAGATTTAGCTCTTACATTTATGTCTATGATTCAAAACCAACTTATTCTTAATTTCTTACTGGTCTACTGGTATATGATTGATATATAGTATTCCTTATATATTTATATATTTAAAGTGTACAGTTGTATAAGTGTGGAGACATGTATGGATATATATCTCCACGAACCTATCACCACTACCAAGATAAAAAAAAAGATATTCATTAACCACAAAATTTTCTTCATACCCTTTTATAATTCTTCTCTTCCATCTTTCCCTATCCTACATCCTTAACCCACCAATGATCTGTTTTCTATCAATGTATATATTGGTTTGAGCCATACAATGTGTACTTTTTCTTCTTTCTAAAAAAAAGTTCTAAAAGGTAGGTAACAAAATTATCATTTATACCATTTAAGTGTAGTTTTGTGCTTTAAATACATTCCCATTGGTGTACAAATTTCGCTACCATCCATCTCCAGAGCTCTCCTCCTCTTCCCTAACACAAACTCTGTACTCATTAAGCAACATCCCTGATTTCTCTTCCCCCTAGTCCTTAACTACCATTCTATTTTTTGCTTCTATGAATTTGACTGTTTCTAGATACCTCATTCAACTGGGTCATAGAATATCTGTCCTTTTGTGACTGGCTTATTTAACTGATAGTAATGTCTTCTAGGTTTATCCATGTTGTAACATGTTTCAGAATTTCATTCTCTTTTAAGACTGAATAATAATCCATCACATGGATATGTCACATCCTGTTGATCTGTTCATCTCTTGATGGATACTTGGGTTCTTCCATCTTTCGGCTGCTGTAAATAATGCTGCTATGTACCCACACACACAGATAGCTGTTTGAGTCTCTGCTTTCAATTCTTTTGGATATGTATCCAGACGTTCATCTACTGTTTAATTTTTTGAGGAATCTTCATATTATTTTCCATAGCATCTGCACCATTTTACATTCACACCCGCAGTACACAAGGGTTCCAGTTTCTCCACATCCTCGCCAACATTTATTTCCTATTTGTACTGGTTTTATAATAGCCATCCTAATGGGTGTGAAATGGTATCTTATTGTGGTTTTGATATGCATTTACTTAATAATCAGGGATATTCAGCATCTTTTCATGTACTTTTTAGCTACTTTTATATCTTCTTTGCATGAATGTTCAAGTCCTTTGCTCTTTTTAAAATCAGGTTGGTTGTTTTTTGTTGTAGAATTATAAAATTTCTTTACTTGAGATATTAGGATATTAATCCCTCATCAGAGAGATAATTTGCCAATATTTTCTCCCCTTCATAGGTTATTTTTTCACTGTTGACAGCATCTTTTTTTTTCAAAGATTTTATTTATTTATTTGTCAGAGAGAGTGAGCACAGGCAGACAGAATGGCAGGCAGAGGCAGAGGGAGAAGCAGGCTCCCCATTGAGCAAGGAGCCAGATGTGGGACTCGATCCCAGGACACTGGGATCATGACCTGAGCCGAAGGCAGCCTCTTAACCAACTGAGCCACCCAGGTGTCCCGCATCTTTTTTTTTTTAAAGATTTTATTTATTTATTTGACAGACAGAGATCATGAGTAGGCAGAGAGGCAGGCAGAGAGAGAGGAGGAAGAAGCCTCCCCGCTGAGCAGAGAGCGAGAGAGAGGACTCAGGGATCATGACTCATGACTCTGAAAGCAGAGGCTTTAACCCACTGAGCCACCCAGGTGCCCCTGTTGATAGCATCTTTTATTTTATTTATTTATTTTTAAAGATTTTATTTATTTATTTGACAGAGAGATCACAAGTAGGCAGAGAGGCAGGCAGAGAGAGATGGAGAAGCAGGCTCCCTGCAGAGCAGAGAGCCTGATGCGGGGCTCGATCCCAGGACCCATAGCATCTTTTAATGCAAAAAGTTTTTATTGTTTATAACATCCAATAGATCTACTTTTTCTTTTGCCTGTGCTATTGATGTCATATCCAAGAAATCACTGCCAAATTCAATATCATGAGACCTTTACCCTTGGTATTCTTCTAAGAGTTTTGTAGTTTTTTTCTCTTACATTTAGGTGTTTGGTGCACTTTGAGTTAGTTTTTGTATGTGGCATACCAGTTTGATTTCATTCTTTTGCACATGGATATTGTTTTCCAAACACCATTTGTTGAAAAGAGCATGTACTCTTTTTGTCTTTGACTCCGCATAATTGAGATTCATCCCGTTAGTACTGTATTTGTCAATAGTTTATTTCTTGTTCTGGCTGGATTGTATTCCACTGTATGGATATATAACAATTTGTTAATTCACCCTTGGATGGGCATTTGGATAATTTACAGTTTGGAGCTGTTGCAAGGAAAGCTGTCATGAATATAGATGTATCAACATATGCTGTCTGTTAGGTAAATACCTAAGACTGGAATGTCTGGCTCACCTGTTAGGGATATGTTTAAATTTTTGATATACCGCCAAAGGATTTTCCAAGGAGTTTGATTAATTTTACTTTCTCACTGGCAGAGGATGAGAATTCCAATTGCTTTACGTTCGGTTGTGATGGAAAGACTTTTTAATTGTAACCATTCTAAAAGTTATGTATTTCTACATCCCTGTGGCTTTGATTTGCATTTCTCTAATGCCTGATGATGTTGCATATCATGTCATGTGCTTATTTGTGATTTGTATGTTTTCCTTGGTGACGTTTGTTTATATTTTTGTCCATATTTTAACTGAGGGTTTTTTTTTAATTTTTGAGAATGGTTTATATATTTTGAATACAAATCCTTTATCAAATATGTATTTTCAAGTTTTTTCCCTGATCTGTGGCTTGTCTGTTCATTCCCTCGGCATTGTCTTTTAAAAACACATTTTAGATTTTATTTATTATTTAGAGAGAGTG
>RCUC01137688.1:0-22802 GCA_003697995.1 Taxidea taxus jeffersonii
AGATGTTGGACTTGGTTTCAGATGTGGGCAGTTTCAAGGACATATTCTATTGACCCAGCCAGGAAACAGCAATGGATTACTAAGAAGGTGATAATTGTAGGGGAAAAGCCTGCGGCACAGCTTTGAGGTAAACTGTTTATTAAATAGCTTCAAAATAAAATGGATTTGGAGCTTCAGGGTTCAACATTTATCTTCTGTCATACTCTACTGGTACTTTTCTTAAATTATTTAATTGGAACCCTCACAAAAATGGTCTGATTATCAGAATTTAAGGTGAATTGCCAAAATTAGTTTAAATAGCAGATGAATCTGACCATAAAATATGTGATTTCTCTAGTTTAACATACTGCTTAATAAGACTGAATCTTCATGCTCTTAAAAAGCCCAGGATATAGTTCAAGGATGATTAATAAATATTCATGATTGGTCTGTAATTACTCACAAACTGCTGGAGTCTGTGTTAAAATGATGGAACCAATTTTTCAAAATTAATTTCTTTTTTCTTCAGGGATCCATACTGTCTATTTGTAGGATAAAATTCTGTCAAAGCTTAGATCTTATCAGTATACATACATTTTTTCTACCCAAAAAGGGTTAATGATGCCAAAAATTATTGTTTTTCAGAGAAAAGCTGTAGATTGTTAACATATAGCATAGTCTGTTAGAGTCTGGTATAATCAAAACACTATAAATTCAGAAGACTGACAGAAACTCAGTGGCTGCCTCTCTGGCCTTTGGGAAAAAAAAAGCTTTCTAAGCTTTTCTAACTTCACTCTGTTTGAAAGAAAGCAGTCGCTTGCATCTGATTTTGGGGGGATAAATATGAAAAGCTTGCTAATAATTCCAAGTAGAATAGAATGAAAGAAGTAGAGATGTTATAACTACAAACAAAAGATGTTGTGAAGAATAATCAGAGAAGCAGCATATCTGTTATTTTTATGTGTATGATTATTGTTAATCCTGATATAATAGGTTTAGGAATATTATTTTACAGATATTAAAACATCAAATAATTTTCTTTACATGTTAGGATCAGAGCAGCATATTTTATTATTACATTTTAAGATATTTCATTTAAGCATTCAACAAAAGGATGAAAATCTTTAATGGTTTTCCAAATGCTTTTCCTAAGCTAACAGACCTTGTTCCTTCCTTACTTACTCCATTTATTCAACAAAATATATATCATGTCATTGGGCAGTTGGATATGGAATCTCAAAACAACCTGGTAAACCCAGAAAAATCAAATCTTAAAGAACAAAGTTGGAATACTTACATTTTCCAATTTCAAAGTTTACCATAAAACAATAGTAATCAAGAGTTTGTTACTGTGATAAGGGTAGACATATATCAATGGAATAGAAGCATGATTTCCTATGTCTTTAGGTTAACTTATTTATTCCAAGGATGCCAAGACCATCACCAAGAAATAAATTGTCTTTTCAATAAATGGTGTTGGGACAGTGGATATTCACATGCAAAATGTAGTTGAACTCTTATGTCATACCTTATAAAAAGATTAATTCAAAAATGAATCAAAGACCTAAATTTAAAATTGAAAGCAATAAAATTCTTAGAAGAAGGCATAGAAGTAAATCTTCATGACATTGGATAAGGCAATGGTTTCCAATGTATATTACCAAAAGCACAGAAAACAAAACAAAAATAGATGGAATTTATCAAAATTAGAAATATTATTGCTTCAAAGGATACCACCAAAAAGTAAAAAACAACTCACAGGTGAGGAAACATTTACAATTCATGTATCTGAATATGGTATTCAGATATATATCCATTCAGGTATCCAGAATATATAAATAATGCTTATAACTCAGCAAGAAGAAGATAATTATTTAAAAATTGGGCAAGGGCCTTGGATAAATATTTCTCCAAAGAATGTATCTAAATAGCCAATAAACACATGAAAGGATGCTCAAAGCAAATGAAAACCACAGTAAGATACCACTTAACCATTAGGATGGCTATGATCAAAAAGACATGCAATCAATAACTAGTATTCGCAAGGGTATGAAGAAATTGGAACCCTCCTTCTTTGCTGGTAGAAAAGTAAAATGGTACAGCTACTCTGGAAAAGAGTTGAACAATTTTTCAAAATGTTAAATATAGAGTTATAGTATGACCCAGAAATTCCACTTCTATGTATACACAAGAAAAATGAAAGCATATGTTCACACAAAAATTTGTACACAAATACTTTTAGCTTATTCATAGTAGTTTAAGTAGACACAACACTAGGACATAACCATTCACCATTGATAGGCGTGTGTGTGTGTGTGTGTGTGTGTGTGTGTGTGTATACACATATATTGGACAGGCTTATACCTATTATATACATATACATGTATCTATATGTATCTCTCTCTATACACTTCTAGATAAACTCTTAAAAGGTGAATTTTATGGTGTTTGGATTTTATCTTCATAAATATGTGATATACACACACATATGTACATCTCAGTAAAGATACGTGTGTGTGTGTGTGTGTCTGTGTGTGTGTGCATTTGTGCGTGTATATACAATTTCCCTGGAAGATGTTAGAGGAAAGACTAAAGAAGCTGAAGGAAGTAAGCATTCTTGAATTAATATATTATGTTCAATCAGATGACCCAATAACCTACAAGATTATGTTCTATAACACCTACCAGAGGCCATACCATCCACCATCATATAAATATAGTGGTGAGAGGGATACTAACGTAACTAAGAAGTTCAGTAATGGCTGTCTTCTACAAGCCACCTGGTAGGGATGGCCAAATAAGATAGCTACAAACCTGGTCTTATTTATAACTCAGAATAATGGGGTCCTAAATAACAGAGGCCAAGTGGTGGCTGTATCTTGGATCCCATAGAACGCACAAAAAGGAAGCAGAGCATGTGGTAGGCCACTTTGGTTCAGGAGGCAATACATTCTATACTTAGGAGTATTGTTCTAGTCCATTTATTGAGTGGCATAGAGGACTGCCAGTTTTGAGTGGTGACCAGAGCCAGAAAGTTTGGTGCATCAGATCCACATTACAGTGCAATCTGCCCTATCCCTTGGGCCCTACCACCTGGTAGACATATGGTACTGGAGTGTCAGTGGTGGGAAGAGATGAAATTAAAGTATATGGCAAGCTGCACTGGAATGGCAACATAGGCCCTTTGGATTCTATAGCAAAGCCACACCATCTGCAGTAGATAATTATACACTCTTTCTGAAATAGCTTGTGGTGTGTTACCAGGTCCTGGTAGAGATGGAAATATTAGTTTTGGGAGAGAGACTCATTATGCCTATTATGAGATGGGTTCTGTCAGATCTTTCAAGTTAAAATATTGTACAGGCCTTGCAACCGTCTGTTATAAGATGGAAATGCATATCCAGGAAGAGGACTGCACAGGACCAGAGGGTGTCAGTAAGCCCCCCAGCAGACAGCTCAGACCCTATGTCTCTCACAAGTCCTGCATCAGTCCTTTTTTTCATCTGCCTCTGTTTCTATACATGATTTTGTAGGACAAACTGAAAGAAGAAAAAGCCTGAGCCTGGTTTATAGATGGATTGACTCAATGCATGTGTGCAAGCCAGAATTGGATGGCAGTTGCATTACTAACACTTTCAGAATTGACCCTGAAATACAATGGAGAAGAAAATATGCATTCCTGGCTGTTGGCCAGAGGTCTGGTTATTGGCTAGTGGCCTCGCTATCTATTCAGGGACCTGGAAAAGAAGTGTGAGGTTGGATATAGGGAATTCTGGGATAGATTCATATGATGTAGATGGACATATAAGAGTTGGAGTTTGTATTCCATATTAAGCCCATCAAAAACATTTCAACATGGGAGACAGACTGAATTACCAAGTAGGTAAGATGTCTCAGCCTCTGTCATCAACCACTTCAGACATAGCACAATGAGCATATGAATAGAACAGCTAGTATGGCAGAGATGGAGACCATATATGAACCTGACAGCATGGTGTCCCATGTATTAAAAGCTATCCACTTCTGCCTCTAAATATACAATCCATAGTAATATGTTTAACACTAATCTCCCAACATTATACTATTCCCTCAGGTTACTAGCCCAACCCCTTGGGGGTAAGTTGGCTATGTAATCTCCCTTCCATCCTTGAAGGCCAGTCGTTCATCCTATTCTGGGTATAGGTTTATTTTTCCTGCCACTGTAGTACCATTATCTATGGGCTTATAGAATACCTGGTATATAGGCACAGACTTGTATAAAAACATAGTATCTGAATAGGGGACTCATTTTACAGCAAAGGAGGTGTATAAATGAGCCTTAACTACTGTACCTGCCAGTCAAATTGAATTTGTTAATTCAGAATTCAAATTTATTAAATACTCAAAACAATTATTTTCCTTCATTTTATAGACAAATTGAGAGAGTTTCTGGGATCATTTAACTTGTTGAATTGGGTTTTAATCCATCTTTTTCATACCAAAGTTCATGATTTTTATACAATACTACATATGAAGTTCTCTCACAGTTATTGCCCTATTACCTCTGTTCTTTGAGACATATTTGTTAGTTTAATTTCCAAGTAGTTTATCAAGTGTTCTCTGAAATAATTATTGGATGGTTTTCCAAGTCTTGGTGGTGTTGGTGAAGAATAATTTATAGCATTGCCTTTTAATAGTGAAAACCAAGTGAATGGCATGGATAAGGAGTGAATAATCCTAGCACATAGCACTCAAACGATATGTAGCCTGAGAGAATTATGTAAGAAAAACTAATGGTGCAGGGGTCCACAGCTAGAAGAAAAGCATTCAGAACATTTGAGGTTGCATAGAACTTTCTAGTTCATGGTGGTTATTGAGTATATAGGGACAATATTTAGTAGATGTGAAAATAAAGCTTTCTACCCAGTTTCTACTCAGAAGCTGCCATAGAAGGACATTTATCTAAATAAAAGTTGTAGATATTGTGAAAAAAATAAGTGATTTAAATTCTTTATATTTGCTATGGATAGTGTTGTTATAATTATAGACAATGAGGCCTGATGTTCTGGAATTCTCTTCAAATACAAATAGGTATTACATTAGATATTTGGAGGTTGTAACCAGCCAACAAGAAACATAGTGTTTGGCATGACAAACTCAGGGTTTTTTTGCTGTAAATAGGTTTACTATTCTCTCACTTCCTATAGTTCCCACTAACTGCTAGTGTATAAGGTGGGACATGTTTCCTTTGTTCATTAATATTCTGTAGCCCATTCATTAATTCATTTGACTTTGCTTAGTTCAGTAATCAGGCATTTCAATGTGTTGTCATTTTAGTGCCTCTGATTTCCCTACTTTTTATTAGAAAAAATATGTTCCATTAGACTAGACTAATGCACAATGTAAGCAGAATGTTCTCTCTCTTAATTTGTAGTCTTTTCAATTAATACATTTTTGAATTAGATAAGACAATTATGTTAAGTGTTTAATAACTTCTCAGTGTGGATATAAAGACTTTGGTACATTCATTTAATGATGTACTTCTTTTTCTTTATTTTTTGATTCCCATATAATTAATATACATTGTTATATTAGTTTCAAGTGTCCAACATAGTGATTCAACAATTCTATACATTACTCAGTGCAGATCATGATAAAAGTGTACTCTTAATCCCCTTCACCTATTTCACCCATCCCTCCACCACCTCCTCTCTGGTAACCACCAGTTTGTTTGTTATAGTTAAGTCTGCTTTTTTTGGTTTGTCTCTTTTTATTGTTCATTTGTTTTGTTTTCTTTCTTAAATGAGTAAAATCATATGGTATTTGTCTTTCTCTGACTGATT
This sequence comes from Taxidea taxus jeffersonii, assembly GCA_003697995.1. Lineage (NCBI taxonomy): Eukaryota > Metazoa > Chordata > Mammalia > Carnivora > Mustelidae > Taxidea > Taxidea taxus. The sequence goes on from RCUC01137688.1 coordinate 5,802, forward strand.
TATTTCCTTTAGCCTATACCCTGTAGATCCATTTATATTGTTGAAAATGGCAAAGTTTCATTCTCTTTTATGACTGAATAATATTCCTGTGTGTGTGTGTGTGTGTGTGTGTGTGTGTGTGTGTGTATTTATCCATTCATCAGCTGCTTCATTGAATGAATCAGCATTCATTGGGCTGCTTCCATATTTTGGCTAATGTGAATAATGTTACTGTAAACTAGGGGTACATGTATCTTTTTAAATTAGTGTTTTTAAAATTTTGGGATTTTTTATTCTATTTTATTCTATTTTATTAAAATTATTAAATAATTTTATTATTTAAAATTTTATTCTAAAATTTTAGAATTTTAGAATACCAGTAGTGTGATTGTTGGATCATAGGGTAATTCTATTTTTTTTTTAAAGATTTTATTCATTTATTTGTCAGAGAGAGAGAGAGAGAGAGCGAGCACAGGCAGACAGAGTGGCAGGCAGAGGCAGAGGGAGAAGCAGGCTCCCTGCCAAGCAAGGAGCCCGATGTGGGACTCGATCCCAGGACGCTGGGATCATGTCCTGAGCCGAAGGCAGCTGCTTAACCAACTAAGCCACCCAGGCGTCCCTCTTGCCTCCTTTGTTGAAGACTGACCACAGAATTGTGGGTTTATTTCTGGACTCTCTATTCTGATCCATTGACATATGTGTCTTTTTTTGTGCCAGTACCATATTGTTTTGATTACTACAAATTTGTACCATATCTTGAAATCTGGAATTGTGGTTCCTCCAGTTTCTCTCTTTTTCAAGATTGTTTTGGGTATTTTGGGTCTTTTGTGATTCCATGCAAAGTTTAAGATTATTTGTTCTAGATCTGTGACAAATGTTGGTCTTTTGATAGGGATTGCATTACATCTGCAGATTACTTAGGGTTCTATAGACATTTTAACAATATTGGTTTTTCTAATCAAGCATGGAATATCTTTAAGCTCTTGTCATCTTAAATTTATTTCATTCATATTTTACATTTTTCAGAGTATAAATATTTCACCCCCCTTGTTTAGTTTATTCCTAGATATTTTATTATTTTTGGTGCAATTGTAAATGGGATTGTTTTCTTAATTTCTCTTTCTGCTGCTTCATTATTGATGTATAGAAATGCAACAAATTTACATAGATTGCTTTTGTTTCCTGAGACTTTGCTGAATTCATTTATTGTTCTAAGAGATTTTTGGTGGAGTCTTTAGGGTTTTCAATATATAGTATCTTGTCATCTGTAAATAGTGAAAGTTTAATTTCTTCCTTACCAAACTGGATGTCTTTCATTTCTTTTTCTGGTCTGCTGTGGCTAGGATTTCCAGTACCATGTTGAATAAAGTGATGGGATTGGACATCCTTGTCTGGTTCCTGAACTTAGCAAAAAAGCTCTCAGTTTTTTTCCCATTGAGTGTGATATTCACTGTAGGTTTTTCATCTCTGACCTTTATTATTTTGAGGTATGTTCCCTCTAAATGTACTTTGTTGAGGGTTTTTTTTTATCATGATTGGATGGTGTACTTGGTCAAATGTTTTTTCTGCATCTATGGAAATAATCATATGATATTTATCTTTTCTTTTATTGATATGATATTTCACATCGATGGAATTGCAAATATTGAACCATCCTTGGATCTTAGGAATAAATCCTACTTGACAGGTAAAAAAAAATTTTTTTAATATGTTGTTGGATTCCATTTGCTAGTTAACACTTCTTGTGAGGTTGGTTTAGTGTGATGAATTCCTTTCTTTTGTTTGTCTGGGAAACTTTATCCCTCCTTTTATTTTGAATGGTAGTCTCTTACTAGATAGAATATTCTTCGTTGAAGGTTTTTTGTTTGTTTGTTTGTTTGTTTGTTGTTTCTATTCAACACTTGAATATTTCATGCCTCTTTCTTCAGGTCTGCTGTTTGCTGAAAACAGCTGCTGCTCTTATGGGATTTCCCTGGTATATAACTGTTTTCTTTTCTCTTGCTGCTTTTAACGTTCTTGCTCTATCACTACTTTTTAGCGTTTTAATTACTATATGTCTTGGTGTGGACCTGCTTGGATTGATCTTTTTTCGGGACTCTCTATGCCTCTTGGATCTAGATATTTATTTCCTTCACCAGATTTGGGAAGTTTTTAGCTGTTAGTGCTTCAGATAAAATTTCTGCCCTCTTTTCTCTCTTCTTTTTCTGGGATTCCTAAAGTGCAAATGTTATTATGCTTGATAGTGTTGTTGAGTTCCCTAAATCTGTGCTCATTTTTTATTTTTCTTTTCTCTTTCCCCTGTTCAGTTATGTTTCTTTCCGTTTCTCTTTCAGGTTGCTGTTCCATTCTTTTGCTTCTACTATTTATTCCCTCTAGTGTATTTTTAATTTCAGTTATGAGTTCTTCATCTCTGAATAGTTATTTTTTATATTTTTCTATCTCTTTGTTGATAGTTTCATTGAGATTCTTCACTTTTCTCTTAAGTCCAGTATCTTTATGACCATTATTTTAAATTTTCTGTCAGGTATATTGCTTATCTCCATTTCATTTAGCTTTCTTCCTGTGATTTGTCCTGTTCCTTCATTTGGGACATATGCCTCTGTCTCCTTATTTTATAATTTTTTTTTATGTCTGCTTATATGTGTTAGGAAAGTCAGCTTTGTCTCCTGCTCTTGAAAGTAGTGGGCATAGGAAGAAGAGGTCCTGTAGTGCTCTGAGCAGTATCCCCTGTTCACTAGAAACTGGTTATTCAGGGGTATCTCTTATGTGTGTTGCATGTGCCGTATTTTGCAGCTGAGCTGCCTTTGTCTCCACTTCAGTTGTCTGCAGTGGCTCTGTTTGCCTATTTGTGGCAGGGTTTGGTCCTGGTGTTGTTAATGGACTGGTCTGGGGCTACCTTGGATTTGAGTTTGGTCAGACCAGGTGTTTTCTAGGAATGCAGTAGCACCAAACTGCAGGGCATTCCCTGTGTATTGTCTGTTGAGAGACCAGATGCCTGCCTCAGCCCACAGCTGGATCCATAGTGGAGCTGGTGTGAGTGGTTATCTTTCCCACTCCCCAGTGCAGGAACTACTTTGGAGTGGCCCTGGACATTGTCAGAGTGACTTTCACAATGCCGTGCTTCTGGTGCCCCTTTAAATGGACTCCTACCGAGGGCAGGTTTGATGGGGCAGTTTGGATGGGGCAAGTCCACAGGAGAATAGAGGAGTTGGCATTTGGTTATAGCAAGGTTTGGGCTGGTCTGCTGTGGGAGGAGACCTGTTACTTTGGAGAACTTCTGATGGTGGATTAGAAGGGGTGGTCTGCAGAGGAACATGGGGGTGGTGTGTGCTGTTTGCAAGCTAGGTGTTTGTACTGGTTCCCACAGGTGTCTGTGTATCTAGGCTTGGGAGTAGAGAGGAGGGAAATGTGCCTGCCAGCTCTTTAGTTCTTGGAGAAGTTTCCTAAAGATACTTGCTTCTCTAGTTCATGTTCTAAGATTAGTAAGTAAATCTTCCTGTGCATCTCAGGTATTTTTCAAACTGCTGCTTCTCTGTTGTATATCAGCAGGGTTGTTTGCTGTTCTGTCTCTTTAAGGGTAGGTACTCAGTTTCCTATCACCTTCCTACTCTCTCAGAGTAGAACCCATTGATTTTTAAAGTTCTGGCATTCACCCTCACTGGTTGTAAAAACTCATGAGGCTAAGCCTCTGTGGTTTTCAAAGACCAAATGTTATGGGGATTCATCTCGTGCAGATCCCCGTGTCTGGTGTGCCTGGTGTGGGGTCTGCTCCTTTCCCTTTTCCTGGCTTTGGGTTGCCCTTCCTCCTGTGGGCAGTGTTGTGAGTCAGTTTGGTTCCCAACCTCATCTCTTCCTTCCCTAGTGTTTATGATATGGCCTCTTCTCTATGTTTAACTGCAAATACTGTTCTGCCAGTCTTCAGGTGGTTTTCTGGGTTATTTCCACGGATGTGGATATTATGTAGGTGCATTCTTGGGATGAGGTGCATTTAGAATTGTCTTGCTCCACCCTTTGTGCTGGAAGTCTGATATTCTTTTGAATTGCATATATTTGGAAATTCAAAGAAAATACTATTAAGCAGCAGGACAATAAGCAGAATATAAAATTGTCGGTAAAATTGATTTCTTTTTAGAAAATATAAACAAAATTATTAGTAGGAAATATATTAGAGGAAATACAATGTCAACAGTGGCTATTTATTATTTATTTATTTATTATCATTCTATTTCTACACTTTCCTGATTTTCTTTGGAGACCATGTCGAGTTAATAAAGAAAGATAATTTTGAATAAACAAATACAAGAGTATTCATTCCAGAAAAATATAGAATGGAGGTAGTATCAACAGAAGAATTCTCTTGTCAAAAATATAAGTTAGTCTTCTGGTTAATTAAAGTAGAGATAAGACATAACATGTGTCTTTTTTTTTTTTTTTTAAGATTTTATTTATTTGACAAAGAGCACAAGTAGGGAGAGCAGCAGGCAGAGGAAGAGGGAGAAGCAGACTCTCTGCTGAGCAGGAAGTCTAATGTGGGGCTTGATCCCATGACCCTGCGATCATGACCTGAGCTGAAGGCAGATGGTTAACTGATTGAGCCACCCAGGTGCCCCAAGACATAACATGTATCTTATTATTATGGCTATTCCATTTGCAAATAGTAAAGATTGTTTATGCCTACTAAAGGAAATAGATAAACTATTAAGCTATGAGGATTTTTTCAGGTATATAGTCTGGAATTGGAGAAAATTTATTCTTCAGTGGCACTATTACTTCTGATTCTGCACCCTGCCTCACTGGGGGCTAACCTATAAGCAACAAATAGTTTTTCTGTAATCTTGTGGGGGAGGAAAAAGAATTTTCTCTCCACTTTTCTGTGTTTAGCTGAGACATCCTCCTTTAGTAAAAAGATTAGCAGGAGAAAAAACAAAATTTAATAACAGGTACACCTCCTATATACAAGGCAGATACCCAGGAAAATTGAATAACTCCCTAAAATGGCCCAACCCATCCCATTAAGTACCATTTTCAACTAAAGATAAAAGATATTGTATGGAGGGGCCAGTTACAGTAGGTTGTCAGGAAAAGCATTGTAAACAAGGGTATGTAGTCACAATGCAGATTTAACTTGCTACTTTCTCTATTGATAAGACATTTTATAGGGATATAGAGTCATCCTCCTCTTCCTGGTACAGAGAAGGAGATACACTTACAAATGTAAATGTTCCTTACAAAATAGTAACTTCTACTCATTTTTTAGATCTTCTACTGTGTCTATTTCTTAAATATAATCAGGTGAAAATAATCCTTATACAAAAGAGGCGTATTTTGGGGTGGTGTATTCTTCTCTTCTACAATATTCTGCACTATTTTAATATTCCTCATTTGTGAAAGGGCATATGATAAGAGGGATAGACAATGACTTATTAGGTCAAAAAGAAATTAGAATATTATAACATCTCATAAATTATACAATTATAAACATTTCCGTTGAGTATATATAGAGTAGTTATAAAGCAAGTAGGACCCTCTTTTTCCCCAGAGTTATTGAGTTTATTTGCATTTCTTCCTACTCTGATATGTGAATAGACGATAATTATTAATCTGATGACTAAAATAAGTTATATCTTTTACTCCTTAATGTATTAATTCCAATGAAATATATAAGTATCTTTTTTAAAAATTTTATTTATTTATTTAACATAGAGATCACAGGTAGGCAGAGAGGTAGGCAGAGAGAGAGAGAGAGAAGCAGGCTTCCTGCTGAGGAGAGAGCCCAATGCGGGGCTTGATCCCAGGACCCTGAGATCATGACCTGAGCTGAAGGCAGAGGCCTAACCCACTGAACCACCCAGGTGCCCCCATAAGTATCTTTTGATGACACAACATAGAAGAGAAATTATATACTTAATCCAACAGAAATAAAATTTACCCCCAAATTTCTAATTGAATGCTTTTGCTTTCTCAGCCATTACTGAAAATAATTAGTGAACAGGGAAATATACCATCCTTCTTGGGCTTGCTTTCACATCCTCATAAAAGACTCAAGTCTCCCTAGGGTGATCAGCCTCACAGTTTGAAAAACTCTGTCCCAGTTAGATAGAAAATCAGATAATTGCAAGAACAATTTGCAATCTCCAGGTGATTGAGAACACAGAAGTAGACTGTGAGCTATATTATTATGTAAAGTGACAAAATATAATTACTGCATAGGAGGTCTTTGTTTTTTGAAGTTGCAGTCTTTAAAATACAAGAGTGAAGTAAATCACTCTCAGTTTCCTTTCAATCTCTGCTCCTATATTTGGGTTTACTCTTTGTGATCAGACTGAAATTGAGAGATAACGTTCATTTTTATGATCTAAAACAGGAGTCACCCTATAACACAGACATCAACACATTGTGTTAGTAAATCTGTTGGAAATTTGTATTCTACACTAGCAGGAGCATTTCATATGTTGCTAGTAATTTTGGTGAAAAAAACATGGTCATATTGGGGAGGAAGAAATTTTCTCTGTCCTTCAAGGTCCTTCTGGCTGAACTAAGAATCAAATTGACATGAGATAGATTAACAGGAGAAAATAAAATATAGTTTCATACACAAAGGGAATCCACACAGACATGAAATTCCAAAGGCAGGCAACATGAGGATTGTCTAACATCCAAAACTAAGGAGAGAGGTAAGGGTCTGAGGATTAAAAAGGGAAGAAAAGTATTAGCAGGAAATTCAGAGGAAGTGTTTGGAAACTAAAGCTTGCCCTATTGTGCAAATAAATTTCTTAGGTAAAGAGGAATTTCTGTTAATAGCTCTCTTCCTAGTATAGGTAGGCAGTTGAAGTGGAGGTAGAAGTTTTTCGGTATATGCTGAATTTGATTGCTTTTAACTCAAAATAATGTTCATGTCAAAGTGGCTCATCTTGGGATGTCCTACTCATAGCCCCTATAGTTATAATGTAAAGTGGTCACATGAAATTTTCAAAAAATATTTCTTGGGTATTCAATAACAAATGTGTCAATTATAATGATGAAGTTTTAGAATATAAGTGAGGTTTGGTGGGGTGAGGTCTGGAGCTGATGACCAAGAAAGAATTCTTGAGAAATCTTTGGTGCAAAATGGTGGTTTATTAAAGCATGGGAACAGGACCCATGGGCAGAAAGAGCTGCTGCCTCGGGGTTGTGAGGAGTGATCCATCATATACTTGCAAGTTGGGAGGGAGTCAGGAATAGCGTAAGTCTCCATGGAATTTTGGAATTAAGGTTTCCAGGACCTTGAGGGGTTAGCTGTTGTTGGGAAAAGGTCATTTATTACCGTCTAATAAAACCTTAGTCATGAGACCCTTCAGATATATTTCGGTGGGCCATATGCTTGGGGATGATTACCAGCATGTTATCTTGGAGGGTGTAGAGATAAAGGAAGTTTCCAAAGGAATTTTTATATGTTAAAGTAGACCCACAGGATCCTGGCTGGGGTGGAGGAGGCAGTCAGGCTAGGATTGCCTTTTGCCATTAGCGAAGTATTAAGGTGGAGGCAGTTGAGTCCCTAGAGGAATGTCACTTTGCCTATTTCAAGGGCTTGTCAATGGGCTCTAGGTAAGGATATTTCATAACTTTTCTTCTGCCCCTGTTTCCCACATCAATAACAATGAGTATTCCCGACCCCAAATTTCATGTTCAATTTGGAAATAGGCTGTTTTAGAACTGTGTTCTTCTGGTTCAGCCTTTCCTGTCACTTACTGAACTATTTCTGTTTCGTAGTTCTGGCTTAGGTATTTTTATATATAGAAGAAGTTCGTATTATGTAAAGAATTGAGTAATGACTTCCAAGAGGAATCTGAGGGAGACAACATTGGTGTTTTAAACTTGACATTTCCTAGTTTGTTTAATTAGTATGTTTGAATTTTGATTTGGACTCCCACCATTGAAGTTTGTTTTGCTGGCATCCAAAATGGCATATGTAACTTGAAGACTATTGAAGTACATTGTTCAGGGTTTTATATGGAAACACTTTATTCTTATTTAATTTTTTAAATCTCCCCTTACCTACTTTAAGAGTCACAGTTTATTAACAAGTGCAGTTCCACTATTTGAAAAGGTTTTAGTAATTTAACCAGAAAATAAAATGCATTGTTGTAGGGACACCTGGATGTCTCAGTTTAAGTGTCTGACTTCAGCTTGGGTCATGATCCCAGGGTCCTGGGACTGAGCTTCATGTCAGACTCCCTGTTTGGTGGGGAGGCTGCTTCTCTCTCTCTCTCCGTTTGTGCTTTCTCTCTCTCTCTAATAAGTAAATAAAATCTCTCAAAAATACGTTGTTGTAGAGGTAATTTACAATACTTAATGGTAAAGTAATACACTGAATTGAATAAATGAGGATTCCTCCTTTCTATGCCTATCTTCAGTGTGATTACTTATGTGCAAATTTAACAAACAAGCTTTCCAATGAAATACAGACTCTCATCTTTAAATTGACAAAATCTAGTGATAGGTAGAATGGGATGGCAAAAGAATACAGAACTGTAGAATTACCCAATTCAAATAAAATATAATGCTACCAGGTTGAATTAAACAAGGAAAGAATAATCCTCACACTGTATTTTATTTATTTATTTATTTATTTATTTATTTATTTATTTATTTATTTATTAGAGAGTACAAGAATGGGGGTGGAGAGGAGCAGAGGGTATGTTAAACCGACTCTATGCCCAGCATGGACCTCGATGTAGCACTTGATCGCCTGACCCTGCAATCAAGAGTCAGATTCTTACCTGACACTGATTGAGCCACCCAGATGCCCCATATATTTTTTAAATTTAAATTTTAACTTTTTATTTTCTCATTTATACACATGCATAATTTAAAGAACTAAAATGCCCTGTAAGTCTTAAAACCACAAAAACTGCATTTACTCTGTGTCTCTATTTACCCCACAAGTCTGCTCTGCAGAGCCCGACATATTTTGTCCTTAACTGCAAATTTTTGTAATTAGTCCTATATACATAAATGAAATAGTTGGTATTTCTTGATTTTTCAAATGTAAACAATGCATAATTTTATTTGGAAGATGAGGACTTATCTTTCATGTATCCCCAACTCCTTACAGTCTCCTTTTTCTGTCTCCCAGTATAGTTATATATATTATAATTATTTGTCAAACCAATGTTTCCAGCTTACAGTATTGTGACTTTGTAGATATTGTTCACACAAATCTCGTAATATACTCCAATTACCTTTTCTTCGTTGTATAATACTTTGCTTTTCTTAGTGTTAATGACTTCTTTTCCATTTGCCCATTTGTCTTCTGGAAGCTTTAGGGGATCTTCTCAAATATTTGGTGATATTTACTGCCTATTCATGGTTAAGGGTAGGGCATTAAAATGGTAACTGGAAACCTTGTACAGAACTCACTATTTGCTGAGCTTCACCATAAATTGATCAGATATATATACCAATATGTTTAGTTGGGAATTTGTACTGGATAAAACATGGGTAGTTTTTGTAATAAGTAGACTTTAAAATGTGTTAAGGCTCAGGGTATCTGAATGGCTCAGTCAGTTAAGCATCTGACTTTGACTCCAGTCATGATCTCTGGGTCCTGGGATTGAGCCCTGGGATCCAGCTCAGCATTGGGCTCTGTGTTCAACAGAGAGTCTGCTTTTGCCTCTCCCACTGCCCCTCCCCCCTGCTCATGCTCTCTCACTCTCTCAAATACATAAACAGAATCTTCTTAAAAAATGTTTTAATCTCAAACGAAGTTTTTTATTCACTCTTTTTGTTAATGGGTGATTTTCTCTATATACAGATTCAGAAACACAGACTCTCTTTATCTTGCAATTGTACTCATCCCATAGTCTTGAAGTACCCTGATGGCAGAAAGGGAAAGAGAACTTTTGCAAGAGCACATTATTTTTTTTTTTTTAATACTTGGCTTGGAAGTGATACACATCATATCTGCTCAAATGAGAGTAACCAGAACTAGTTCAATGCAGAGTGGGCTATGTAGGGGCCCAGGGCAAGCTACCCCAGGATGGGACACTTTGGCATGAAGATTGTTTGAGCTAAAGGCAGTCAAGACCCTGCAGTCTCAAGAGAAACTTTTGCCCCTCCCTTAGCTACATTTAAGAATCTGAGTTGGTAGTCTTTCCTAGAATAAGGGTTATTAGCAGAGATAAATCTTATCTGAGTGACACATCTGTGTGGTAGAGCAAGCATCTAATTATCAAACATCTGCTCTTCGTCTTCTTGCCCTGCAGATTTCATTCCTTCCCTCTTAAGTCCCAGACTCCTACCCCCTTCTTCTTTGTTCAAGTTGACATATATATCTCATTTTGCCTATCTTTGAAATTTCATGTCTGTGTAGATTCTCCATACATACACTGTTAAGTTTGATTTTCTCCTGTTAATCTGTCTCATGTCCATTTGATTCTTAGTTCAGGTGGAAGGACCTTTGAAGGGGACAGGATATTCTTGCTCCCCAGCAGCTAGGAAGTATAGTCCAGGCTAGGCAACTGCTCCTCTATGACAACTTTAGTCTGCAGGAGGAGGATTAATTTTGATGGCTACTAGCTAGCTCTGCCACAGGAACCCTCCCTGAAAAAAATCAGTGTTAGAAATCTTTGCTCTAGGGCTTGTCTGGTGAATATAAACTAGATTGCCACATTCTTTTTAATTAATACCATAAGTCATTGCTTTTTAAACTTTAAATGTATATAAACACATGGTAAAATATAGATCCCATAGGTATAGTATAGGATCTCAGTTTCTTGATTCCAACAGAATCCCAGATGGTATCAATCCTGCAAGCCTGTGGACCACAACTCTGAGTAGCAAAGAGCTGAGTTACAACACTCCAGTGATTCCATTCATTTCTTAGTCCAGAACCTTTTTGATCGAATTTCTCTAGAGAATAAATATCGTCTCTGATGCTAGTGTGTGAGAGAATAATTTCCTGGTGGAAAGGGGTGATGGGGAAGGACCCTAATAATGTACTTGTTTTCTATGCAGTTGTTTCTAGGGGATTTAACTAAAGATTAAACCAAGAGGTAGTTTTGAAGAGTAATAGTGACTCAAGTATCAAATCATCAGAATGAGAAAAATGACTCAAGTCATTTACACTGTGGGTCTTTGGAGAGGAAGAGAAGAGAATATGTTGGAAGTCATCATCAGAATAAGCATTATCTACCACATCTTTTGGTTCAGTGGTTGGAGAGGGTAAGGAGACAGAACAATTGAACTGGCTGTGTGGAAAGGCTGGTTAGAACAAGAAAATGATGAGCATACTCAGAGAATTTGAGGATATGGTGATCTCCAGAGACCAAAGCAAAAAGTTGTGAAAAGAGGAAAGTGGGTAGAAAAGAGGCTATAGAGTGTTCTGAGAACTGAAATCTGGGGGATGAAGAATAACCTGGAAGCCTAAGCTTCCTATGGTGACTGATATAAAAAGAGATGAATATTACAGTTAGTTTAGTCCTGATGATTCCAAACAGATAATAATAGAGGTCAGGAAAAGGGGGGGAAGAGGGGAGAGATTAGAGGTTGGGTCAGGTCAAGGCAAGTTTTAGACCTCCTTATTGACACCGCTTGGTAGAGGTCTACACAGAGCAAAGGTCTAAGACTGTATGTCAAGGAAGTTTACCAAAGAAAACTTCCTTCTCCTGCCTGGCAGGAAAAGGAGAAGTTAAGTAGGTATATAATGCAGAAACCCTCCATTTTGTACTCTGACTGCACAAATTATATATCTTTTGGTTTCTGTTTGATGTATTTTCTGTACTGAGGCTGCTTTATTATCACAACCTGGTTTTTTATTCACATTTTTCCAAATGCGGCTAATTGTTTTATATATTGGTGAGTGCTTTTGAAAATAACATGACATTTCTAAAGGATACTTAATCCTCTATAAAATATAAGCCGCAAATCTCCCACAACTTAAATCACACCTGATCCGTCAGTGTATGCTGGGTGAGTTGGTTATTAAAAAATAAATAAATCATAATTTCTCTGAGCAAAGTTGATAACAAACATAAAGACTGCGGCGGCAGCCAGACCAGCCTCTCTTCTTCTGATTAGCTGAAGGAGATTGATTTAAAATTTATACTGTCAAGCAAAAGGCAATTTCTGTATTATCCCCAGGCAGTTACACATTGGTGAGAAACATAGCCATGTACCAAGTCTCTCCATTATATGCACTTACTTTCAAATTGTTAGTCCATTTCATCATCAATCATCCACCCTTTCATTCAGGAAACATGAGCTAGCAGTGCAGTTCATTTACGGAACACTATTTTCATACTTAGCAATGTGTGAAACTGAATTCTTCACTTTGTTAAATTCAGCCTTATTTAGCGTACGGGAATTGTAGACACTTGCAGGGATAGACACCAAAGTGCTGAACAGGCAGAGAGTGAACACAGAAATTACTCTTTAGAACCTTCTTTAAACACAAAACTCCGAAATGATGATTTTTAACTGTTAACTGTCTTTTTATTTTCTGCTACTGTAAATGTAGCTGAGATCAGAGTCCCTCAGCATTTAAGATGTTTTAGTTGAGATTTTGCCAAACGAGGAATCTCTCATTTCCTCTTTATCATTTGTAACTACTTCTAAATTCAGTTTTGTAACAGGGATTTTCAAAGCACACAGATAAATAAAATGAGAGTTTATGTAAATTCTGAACACTTAATATCCTTGGTAAAGGTAGAATATTTTAATTATGTAAATAGTTCCCATCATTTAGAGGCTCCATTTCTTCTAGGCAGCTTTTTAATCAAATGGCCCTAGCTTTTAAAACATTCCAAGTAATTTGTATACTTGTAAGTTTAATCACTAGTTCGACAGAATTTGAAAAAAAATATATTCAAGTCAAACTTGAATGTATGAGGGGATGTTTCCAAAGAACCAACTGAAGGGATTTTTTTTTTTTCCTTTAACAATTGCTTTATATTTAAGTTCTTTCCTGTATTGCAATTTCTTTTCTTTGCACTGCTGATCTAATTGTCTCCTGACATATCTATTATCTTTTATAGTCATTTCTAATAGCAAAAGGATTGGTTGCATATGATTTTTCACCACTTCTTTTGGACTTGTAGCCAGTTCTCCCTGACTGCTTCATTTTAATAGCCTACATAATGGAATTAAAAAGCTCTAACACCACTTTGGGTCTAAGATGTCTGTGACCAATGGCAATGCAAGCTAAAAGACCTTGAAAATGATACTGTATATACAAAACAACAAAACACCACCAACAAAACACACATACCTAACTTCCCTTGGGGTTTAAAAAAAAAAAGGGAACAACAAAACCACGACATCTGGAATATAGGAAAGCATTGTAAGGAGGAAAAAACATGATTTTGTTTTGTTTTATTTTTATTGAGACCTATGAAGTTATTGCAAAACCTCCAACTGACCTTTGTCAATCACATAGGTGAGATTAGCAGACATTTTCAAGCACAGGAAAATATTTTTATTGGAATATCTTTCTATTTGAATAGAATGTTCTCTCTGTAGCAACACATTCCATGATTATAACTATAGGATCTAGAGAAACTTCTCAGGATAATAATCACATTTACATAATCTCACATCTTTTTTTTTTAAATAGAGCAACCTCAATGAAATATGTCTTTCTGAAGCCAGAACAAATGTTTTTATTTTTTAAAACCACAAAGAAAAAAGGCTGTTTGATGTTGTGCTGATATCAGTAGATTGCTGTTGTTTTAATCTTTTTTCTTTCTTTCTCAAAGTAAAACACCATCTAATTCATTCTTGAGAAAGAACTAAAGGAATCCTTCCCTTAATGACATAGTAAATCTTCTGAGACTTAGAGTTTCATATACTTTTTCTGTAAATGGCTTGGATGATGTGTGGAGCTCAAAAGAATACATTTACTTTCTATGTATGCTAAATGACTTAAAACTGTTTTATGCCCAGTGGAAATCAAAGGATATATCAAATTTTGAAAGGTATGTTTGATGGTTAATTTTATGTGTCAACTTGACTGGGCAGAAATGACCCAGATTATTTCTGGGTATGTCTGTGAAGATGTTTCTGGATGAGATTAAGCACTGGGATCCCTGGACTCAGTAAATCAGATTGTCTTCCCTAATGTGGGTGGGCCTCATCCAATCCACAAAGGGCCTGATTAGAACAAAAGGGAGGAGTTGCCCCCTTATTGCCTTCCTGATTGAGCTGGGACACTATCCTCCCCTATCCCTGGACTGGGATTTATATCATGGGCTTCTTTCATTCTCAGGCCTTTGGACTAGTACTGGGATTATATGACTGTTTTCTTGGGTCTTCAGTTTGTAGACAGCAGATGGCGTGACTAGATATATATTACATATTAGAATGTGCACATATGTATGTAGTTCTAGTTCTATTTTTCTGGACGACCTTGATTAATATGGTACATTTTTCATTTCTGAACATTTTTAGTGAAAACACAAGATCCTTTGACTACTCAAAGGGAAGAATATTTGATTATATGTCTCTGTTCTTGAAGCGAGATTAGAAACTTTTCAGCTGGGATAGCCAGAAGAAATGTTAAAGTATATTTTGGGGAGGAAAAGAAAAGAAAATGAAAACAAAATCAAAAGAAATTGAGTAAGAGAAAAGATAAACGACTTTTTCAGTATCATTGGTGGGACATGGAAGAGAGTCATTGCAATCATCCCATGCACTTTTCTGTGAGAGCAGCTCATTCACTCACAAACGTTTATGGTGAAACTAGTATTTGGTAGACATCTTTGTATTAATGGCTTGGTTTCTAGGCTTTTCAGCTACTGCTTGGTGAAACAAAAAACATACAAAGTTCCTGAGGTCGTCAAGAGCAGAGCTTAATAATGGTGAAAATAATAGGATAACAGTGACCAGCGATCTAATTTAGGATGAGTTAATAAAGACACAACTAGGAGTTGTTGAAGTAAAAATCTGGATTATAGCTAGCAAAAATGAGAGAAGATGGACTCTGAGAAGCCTCATGAAATGAATAAGAACTCTTTAAACTGTATAACTTCTTTGAACAGAGCATGAGTAGCATGGGAAATCTGTTGTCAAAGTTGAAATTCATCATTCATGTTCCATCAGCTACTAATCTCATAAGAATTAGAGAACTTTAAAGAAATAAAAGATCTAATGATAGGAAAGCAAAGGATTCATTGGACTCTCTGAGAACATCTAATAGCTTAATTAAGTAATTGGAAAAAGGGAGCCTTCACTTTCCTGACAAACAATGAATTACCTGATATACTTAGAAAAAATGTGGCAAATATCTTCTAATTCCATTTATGAAACTTTTCAATCCAAAGATCATTTTTAAGTCACTAAGAATTTTAATATTGAAGAATATTATAATTTACCAGGGAGCAAAACTTTGAAACAAGCTGAATCAATTTACCAATCCAGTATTAATTAAACATCTGCTATAGAGCCAACTCTTCCTCGGTATTATAAAATAATTAGACTATTTTCCCAAGTAATAAGAAAGTAATAAAGGATCTATAATTTACTATAAAAGTGATTCAAATATTTTAAAAGCTTACATTTGAAGACTATCTTTTGGTTAAATATTACATCTCAAAGCTCAAAATATAATTCTTGAAAATCAATAAAAATTTATAAATATAAAAATCTTCATATTGAATCATTCTAGAGAAATGTCACAGTTAAAGCTCTCACTATATTCATAATTTTCTTGTGTGATACAAAGTTCTAAAAAACCAAGACGTGACATAAGTAAGAAAGAGAGCCCCATATATATCTTGAAAAAATGCATTATATACAATGGGCAATGTGAAAATGCTCTCATTTAATGACAGTAAAAATTTTAGAGACCATAACTCTAGGCAGCTGTCCTACTTAGAAAAGTTTGAAAATGGTTCTCTCTAAACTCAAAGTATTTCTCCTGTACAGTTGTAGGTAATCTATAATTTAGCAGGTAGAAACACATGGTGTTTAAATATGCAGGCTGTGCTATAATCATTTTAGGTGGAATCCCGGCTCTGCTCTTCTTATTTTCTCATTTCATTTATAGAATTTGAATCATAAGAGAACTATGACTAAATGAATAAAGTCTGTAGTTTAAATGGTGAACCAAGGGATGCCTGGGTGGCTCAGTTGATTAAGTGGCTGCCTTTGGCTCAGGTCATGATCCCAGCGTCCTGGGATGGAGTCCCACATCGGGCTCCTTGCTCGGCAGTGAGCCTGCCTCTCCCTCTGCCTCTGCCTGCCACTCTGTCTGCCTGTGCTCGCTCGCTCCTGTGCTCTCTCTCTATCTGACAAATAAATAAACTTAAAAAAAAATTTAAAAAATGGTGAACCAATAAAGTTCTGGGTAAACATTTAAATATTATTATGCGAAATAAGAAAGCCATGCTAAAAGGGTAAAGGGAATTTTGTAAAATTCTATATTGGCACTTATAAACTCTATGTAACATGAAATATAAGTTTTGAGTCTTTCTGGTTATCTAGGAATACTGAGACTTCTGTATACACTTCTTTTAATTTAGTCTTAAGACACCCCACCCCGCCGCCCCATGCCTTCAGGTTCCTTTTCCATTGCCATTAAAGCTATGAAGAATTAAATTGTCATTTCCCATCCTCCTTGTTCATTCTGTAATGCTGAGACTACAGCACTGGGGGTACTTTAAATTTCAGGCCATTCAATCCTATGAGAATAAACATTTTTATAACTTTTAACTATCCCCTGTTAACAAATGTTCTTGAGAAATCAGGGTCACATTTCAATAATTTGCATATATTAAGAAGGTGCCAAGTTAAAAAAATTAAGTTGTTATTTTGAGCAAATAATAACTGATGTGGCTCTGAATCCTATGCACATACTTAAATAAATTGTTAAGTTTTGCCAATAATTCTTTTCATACTTGTGTGCAAATGCTATAGTAACTTCTCAAATCACTATTATTATTTCTGCTCACAAGCCATTATTTCAGTAACTTATTTAGAAAGAATTAATTCACAATAACTTACTCATCAACCAGGATCCTTATCTTCCTGTTAAAAGTTGATATGAAC
>RCUC01137689.1:0-27945 GCA_003697995.1 Taxidea taxus jeffersonii
CAAAATGAAGGGAGAAATTTAAAACATTTTAATAACTGGAGGAGAACAGCGACCACAGGTATAGGAGTTTTATACTGAGTTTGGGTACAGCAACAGGTGTGTGGAGTGGGGATCATCATTAACAATTCTCTCATTTATAATTCCCTGTCCCCCTTCTCCCAGTTCAGTTCAATAAAGACACCCATCCAATAATTCTCATTCATTCTATAGGCAGTCAATAATATCTGACAACAGGCAGGTCAGCAAAAATGACAGTTGTATCCACAACATGGAAATCACCAAAGAAAACCACTGTTTGTTTTGAAATTAATGCTTATTGGAATCAATAACACATTGGAAAATTGATATTGACTACAATGTGTTTGTGGCAACTTTCAGAAGGGTTTCAGGGTCCACTGGCTCCCTTTTGGCCACAGATGTTAAATTAGTAAGTCACTGTGCACATTCCATTGTTGTCCCATTGTCTGACCCATTCTTATAAAAGAGAGCCTGAACCTAATAAGAGCTCAGGGAATATTAACAACCATTTGTAAATTTGCACCTACTGTACTAGTGTTTTCTCATTTATGCGTAAGAAACCACTATGAATTAACAACACTAACAATATTATTTTGGTGGGGGTGGAGGGGTAGAGAGGGAGAAAGAGACACTCTCAGGCAGATTCCCTGTTGAGCACAGAGCTTGATCTCACAACCCTGAAATATGACCTGAGCTGAAATAAGGAGTCAGATGCTCAATGAACTGAGCCACCCAGGCAACCCCAAGCATGAACAATATTAAGGACTCAGTGCACCTGTAGATGTCCACCTGTATCCAGCTCCATGCCTCAGACTCTAAGGAAACTCATAAATAAGACAAATTCCGCATCAGAGTCTGAGCCTAACCTAACGAAGCAAGGTTTAGGCCACATCTTTGCCAACTGCCTTGTTCTCTAGATGAGGAAATTGAGTTCCCAAGAGATAAAGAGCTAAGTCTAGAATTCCATATTCCTGAATCCCAGCTTAGTGAACTTTATTTTTATTATCATGTTCAGTTAGCCTCTGTATAGTATATCATTAGTTTGTGATGTAGTGTTCAATGATTATTAGTTACATACAACACCCAGTGCACATCACAACATGCACCCTCCTTAATACCCATCACCCTCTTACCCCATCCTCCCTCCCTTCTGAGTGTTTAAATGAGAGCATCCGACCTCTTCTCTATGAGGAATCTGCATAACTGCAGCAGAGGAAACAAGAAATATTTAAAGCGGTGAAGGTCATGGTGTTCATGGTGTGCGGTTCACGCTATAGCAGAGAGGGTGTTCACAGGGGGAGGAATCCCAGATGCAGTGTGTGCTGATGGAAAGGTGTGGATGGTCATCTGAGAGTCACGAATTACAATCCCAGCTCTGCCATCTTCTAGCAGGATGACCTGAAATAAGTTGCCTAACCTCCACAAGCTTTTTTAAAAAGGAGGAAAAAAAAAAAAAAAGAGGGCCTTGGTGGCTCAGTCGGTTAACCATGCGACCCTTGATCTCAGCTCAGGTCTTGAGATCTCAGGTCATGATCAAGACTGTGTTGGGCTCCACATTTTAATAAAAGAGAGAGAGAATATACCTTCCTCAGAGGGTAGTTCTTGGGAATAAAACAGTAACTAATAAGTATTGGCCTCATTAGACAGTCAATATATGCTAGTTCCCTCCCTTTTGTCTCCTTCCCACAGCAGCCAAGCAGGAGTTCATAGAAGATATAGACTGGAGAGAAACCCCAAGCAATTTGCATATTTTCTTTTCTTCCAAGTTGGGGTGTGGAAAGTTGCCATCCCTTGTGCATGGCTGCCTTGAGACTCGAGCTGTGAATCCCAGTCCTCAGGATCATCACTTGCTTGACCTTGCTTGCCCAGGTGTGGAGTGTCTCAGTCACACCCAAGGCTCATTCTCTAAAGTGCATCCCAGGAGAATAGAAAACCAGCCTTCCCACTTACTGAATGCAGTGCCACTGGCTGCCAATACCCAGACCAACCATACATAACCAAGGCCTCACAGAGGTTTCCATCCCTACCTCTTCTAAGATATAGATGATTCCTCTTAGGAACCTTTGATATAATCTGCATTTCTTTCATTAATCCAGCAAACTGTCCTCTCAAGAATAAATGAACCAAGATGAAGTTCACTGAAGGCTTGGAAGGCTCCCTCCTCCTGAGCTCAGACTATATGAAAGCAGAGATATGACAACGGTGACTCTCTCAGTTCCAGAACTGCTGATACAGAGACTGGAGGAAACAGACACGTCCCAAGGCACACAGCCACATGACCAGAGACTTCCCACCCTCACTCTACTCACAACAGAAAAGCACATAAGCATGCAAATTATCACACACACACAGATTATCCACACTCAGCACACTCAGTCACATGCACACTTTTGCAGAAAGCCTGCCATGGGATATGGCTTGCATGCCCGTGTCTGCCCAGATACTCTGTACTCCCCCTCCCCTGCTTCTCCACCTGCAGCCCCTGTGGCAGTGCCATTCAGGCCACGAGTCAGACAGAATGGAACTTCAATTCCTGTTCTAATCACCTCCACTCAGGTCATCCAACTCCTAAGACTCCATTTCCTCATCTGCAAAATGGCGGCAACAATGACTTCCACCTCATAGGGCTACCAGGAGTTTCCAATGGGGTAATATAAAATATTCGGCACACTTCTATCAAATACTTCATGTTTCATAAATGAGATAAGTAGGTTTTGGGCCCATAATCTCCTATTCACAGGATTCAAAAAAAGATTTGGAAACCAAAAGATTTTTCACAATCTGATCTGACATGAGGTTTTTATGGTGTTTATTCATCTCACAGTGTCAATATACATGTGTTTTGCTGCAGAACTCTTACTGTGTTTGGCTAGGATACTACCTCAATTGCTACTGAAGTTTTACTTATAAACAATACTTATCACTTTATTTTTCTGAAATCTGAAAAAACAAAAACTTAAGTTTTTAAACAAATGGTCCCAAGGATTTGGGCAAGGAAATGTAGACCAGTGTAACTATTAATATCTGCAATCTCTATAACAAAAATAAGAACATATGGATAATAATGACTATTAAAATATGATAAAGTTAAAATGAAATAACAGTTATTATTACCATTATCCCCATGCCCTGCCTCATTCATGCATTTGTCTAAGTGTGAGCCACGGTGGTGAGTTCACATGCTGCCCTTCTTCCTTTCCCACTCAGAGATCGACTTTCTCCTTATGGAAGGAGATTGAAGCTTCTCCTAACTGCCCATGGAATGATGGCCGCAGTGACTGGGTCATCAAAGTCACCTTGATTTTGTTCCTGTACAAAGTCTTCTTGGCTATGGTAACACATGCTCACCTCTCTTTTGCACATGTGCATGCGTATGTGTGTGTGCACGTGCACGTGCACGCACACACACACACACACCAGGATGCTGATGGCTCCAAACCCAGGTTCCCTATAAAGTAATGTTACAGAGCTGATAGGAACAGAGGAGGAAACCTCTCTCCCCAGAGGCACTGTACCCGGACAGCAGAGGTCTTGGATCTTACTTCCTCAAGTCCCCACACCTGAGGACAGAACCATTAAAAATGGCCAGGAGACACCAGTGCAACTGATAAATAGTTGGGTTTTCTGCCCTCTTGAAACTATGACACAGTCAATAAATGGGTGTCTCTCTTTAAGTCCCTGTCACCTGAGACCTTAGGCCAGACTTGCGCTTTTCTGCACTGGGGGCTCTGAGGCCTTCGTCCTCAAACTGGAAAGCTCATTAGAATCACCAAGGAGATTTTTAAAATTCCAGTTGGTGGACCATACATCAGACCAATTAATTCAGAATCTCTGGGAATCAGACCCAGGCATTAGTATTTTTTTTAAGCTCCCCCAGCTATATCCAAAGTGTAACCAACGCAGAGAAGCACTCTTTTCCAGGTGTCTGGAAGGAAGACCACAACTGCATGTGCAACTAAATCTCACCAGTAACCTTCCCCTAGGTGTCCCAAATAGTCAGGGACTTTGGCCTAAGTACTAAGAGAAAGCAACCTTCTCCCAGAAAAGATCATGACCCTGGAATAGGAATCTGGAAGGCCAGCAAGTACCAGGTTCTTCAGAGGACTGAGCAGAGAAGATCCTGGAACCAGAGCTCTGGGGGAGTTCACAGGCAACCTGAGGTCTATGGAAGGAAAGGTCACCAGATAAGATACAGTAAACGTGAACAGCAGTTAAATGGTGAAAAATTTTGTAGTTTAAGTGTGTCCCAAATATTATACTAAAAATGAGTACGTATCTGAAATTCACATTTAAATGGACATCCTATATTTTTATTTCCTTTGTATGGCAATGCTGGAGGAGGGGGCAGGTATTCCTGACTGCACCCTTACTTGTGTCAAAAGAATTTGCTTGTGAAAAAGAAGAAAACACAATATGTTTCTTCAGATGACAACCATTCCATTTGTCAAATAAACAGAACTTGCAGTTCTCTTTAGAAAAAAAAAAATCAAAATCAAAATCAAGCTTATCCACATATCTTTTTCTTCTTCTTCCAGAGATGGGCGGCTCCTATCTTGCTGGCCCTTTTCCACCTTGTCTCAGGCACTTCCCACCTGTCATGGAGGGGATGCAGGGATGCCCTCCCTTTCTGTGGCACTGCAGAAAGAGAGAACTGAATCACTCACAGAAACCCCCTCAGCCACCTCCAGCCTGCTGGTCATCCCCCAGCAAATCCCAGAAGGGTCCCGGGCTCAGGGTTCTTGCCTGCCCTAAGCCTAGGAAGCTTTACTCAGAGAAACAAGGGCAGAGGGAACTGGGCTGAGGCAGAAATGGTGCTAACAGGAGCAAAAGATTTTGCCCACTGGAAACAGTCGCTCCAGGCGAGCTCAGACCCCAAGAACCCAGGGAAACTCCAAGCCTGATTCTAGCCTGGCTCCCCCAGGGAAGACAAGACTGACTCCCCATTGAGGCAAGCCAAACCAAGCTTTGATAATAACAACGCATCAACTAAAGGCAATTATAAGGCAGTAAATGTTTGTATCTTTCTCCTATCTCTCTGTGAATTTCACAGTCTTTATCAGAAGACTATTTGCTCCAGAGCCTCAGGACCTGCTGGTCAGTCTGATTCGTGCTTCACCACCAAAGAGACTCTAAAAGGGTCATCAAGGATGGCCTTAGCCGGGAGCTCTCACCTCACCATCCCCAGCCAGCTGGAGCAGTGGAGACCCCTAGGTGGGCACTCCAGCAGATGCCTGCAGGAGTAGTTTCTATAGGATCTGGCTTCTGCAAAATGCTATCTTCCCAGTCTCCGAAGCCTTCTCTGAATCCCACAGCATGCTGCCACACCTCTCTGCCATAAGCTGTCCTTCCAGCCACAACCGTCAGGGTGCATCGGCCCTACAAGACGCAGGAGGGGGCGGACAGGGCACCTCCCACATCCTTTTCGCCACACAGTTGCTAGGCTAGTGCTTTGCTCTGAAATACTTGACGGATGAATGAGCAGGAAAATAAATGAGGAGTGACAGTCACCTCCCCTTTAAATATACATGTTTACTATCTCCTTCATCTTTCAATAGGCTCATAACGACAGAAGGGCTGCAGTGATTACACTCATTTTATAAGCTAGAAAACAAGATTTGGTTCTGTGACTTTACCCAATGGGCTAAAACTTGTCTGTGGCAAGGCCAGCTCGATGCCCCCCACCCCGGGGTCCTGCCTGCCCCAGGGCTCCTTCCCCGCATAGCAATGCCTCTTCACCAGTTTGGTGAGGCTTGACGGGCTTGTGGGACACAAGTCTCCAAACACTTGAGAACTTTTGCCACAAACATGGACACCATATGTGGTCCATTTCTTCAATAGTAAGTAAATGACTGGTAGTAATAGCCATATCAAAATATTAGGGAAAGGACAGGAAGGTCAACGTGTGCTGTTTGGGTAAAATACACAGACTGGATCCTTTCAAATAAAAAATATCATCAGCTAAAATCCATTCTCAAAGCTAGAATGCCTTCTCAAGGAAATCCAAGCATTCCAAATCAAAGGATCTATTTGGGGCACATTCATTATTGAGTCATTAACTAAAGGCTCGCCAAGTGCCTACTCTGTGCCAGCATGGCTTTGGGAGCTGGGTTATAGTGGAGAAGGGAGCCAGAAAGGCTTTCTGCTCTCACAGAGCCTACGTTCTAGTGGAGGGAGCTAGACAATATAAAATAAACTGAATTAACAAGCAGCATGGCATCAGATTGTGATGAGTGCTTTGAAGAACATAAAACAGGATAGTATGAGAGAAGGCAGCTAAGGAGCTGCTTTAAAGTGGGTATCAGGGAAGCCCTCTTGGAGGAGGTGACATTTAACCCAAGTCCTTCCTGACAGGCAGAGGGCCCCCTTGAGAAGATGCAAGGAAGAACATCGAGGCAGAGGCAACAACCAGTGCCAAGGACAAGAGGTGGGTACAACCTTGGATCTTCTGAAAAACAGAAAGGCCAGTGAAGGGAGAGTGGAATGTACAAAAAGGAGAGCAGAGTAAGGACATCAGAGAGCTGGGTGAGGAGAAGAAGTTTGGATGTTCGTCTCAGTGTGGTGGGAAGACATGGGATGGACTGCACACAGAGGGATGGGTGATTTGGTCTGTGTTCTGGAACTGCCACCTGGCTTTTGAAGACTGGTTTGTTGTGAAGACTATGACCTGTCCCAGATAGACAGAGAAGTTCAGAAGGACGGAGAATATGATAATAAACAAAGTCGGTAGGATTTGCCCATGAAAGCTAATCAGGGAAGCCGATGGCTGGGCTTCAGGTTGACTTAAGCACTTGAATGTAACGTGGTGCCACGTACCCAGCCTGGGGAAAGAGAAGTCGAAGGAGGAAATCAAGAGCTTCCTTCTTGGGTGCTTGAGGTCTGAGATTCCTATGAGATAGGTGGACAGGAAGAGAAGACCACTGGATTTGTGAGTCTCAAGATCACAGAAAAGGCCATACACATTTGAATTTTTGAGTCATCCACATAAAGTTAGTAATTAAGGTAAAGAAATCTCCCTGAAAAGAGGAAAGTGTAATTAAAGAAGAAAAGAGGACCAGGATGCTACTCTATATATTCCTGCATTAGGGTGGATTCGAAGAGCCAACAAAGATCGGCGAGATGTGGGCACTGAAGCCAGTGGAAGCTTAGAAGAGCTCAGAGCACTGTGGGCTAAAGTAATCATGAAAGGCTTCCTGGAGTAGGTGGCATCAAGTCAAGCACTGGAGACTGGGTGGAACTTAGATCAGTGTCGAGCAGTTAAGGGCATTCCAGGTGGACGTAGAAGTGTAAGGACCTGGAGCAGCATGGGGGCAGTGAGGATCTGTGGTGACTGTGACAGCAGGAGGAGCGGGGGTGGGTAGTGTGTGATTAGGGCCACTCCCCACGTGCCGGGGCCACCAGCCAGGGTCTGATTTTGTCTCCCACAACCCACTGTCTCAGCTGGGCTGCAGATATTAAATGCCCGGGAGTCAGGCCTGACGATGCAGGGCTATTGCTCCCCCACTCCACAAACCCCTCAGCAAAGGGCCACTGAGAGGGATGGCCTGGAACCCTGATGAGCAGCTGCCCCGCATTAAACTCCTCCTTTAACTGTGTCCACATTATGGAGGGAGGCCACGAGGCCGCTTCAACCCAAGAACTCAGGAAATTAGCTCTACTTTTAGTGTTACTCTCTTCAGCCAACTGAAAGGATTACTTTCTATAGACTTCTCTATGACCCAAATTAAGGTGGCTTCTTAATTAAGGTCATCTCCCTGTCCCTCAGTAAGTGAAGGTGGCTTGTCTTTACAACCTTTCTCCTTACCTGCTTCCAGAAGTTGGCCCAATAAACCCAGTTTCTCCAGATTCTGCTTATTTTGTACCAAATAGTTATTCTCCCCAAAGAATCTGGGTTCCAACCTGGACAAATCACACTCCATCTTCAGTGCCCCCTCACACCCATCAACTGGTGAAATGCTTCTCATCTTCAGGCCTAAACACAAGAAAGCATCTATAGCTGGGCCTAAGGTCTTGGCTCCTCAGAAGAGGGACCATCCCCAAAGGGCAAGTGTGTTCAAGGGAGCCAGGAAGGTAGCCACTTGCTTAAGAGGGAAAGCTTCCTGGAAGAAGAGAGAGAATGGGTTGGCTGATTTGTATATCAGCATCTTCAACCACACCCCAATATAAAGGAAGCCCCACAAGTATGTGCATACACATTTGCAGATGTGCACACAGTACACACACACACACACACACACACACACAATTACATACAAACAATCACAAATCATGAACCTGTGTTTACAAACCACCCAAGTGATGGTCCTAGAGGCCTCTCAGATATGTCCCCTTGGAAATGGTCATGCTTCACGTACAGACACACACAAGTATGCAGTATTCAGGCCCAGCCCGGCCTTCTTTCCATAAGAGAACACACTGTGTTTCCTGCCAACTGCTAGCTACAAGGTACCTGGTGCTGTCTAGGGCTCCCCCTGTCCTCGCTGCCACCCAATTTGACTAGAGGCTGATGGGCTGACCCCACGTGTTCAAGCCCTTCTGCTCACAGGCCTGCCTCTCTGTTCTGTCCCCTGGCTCTAGCCAGTCAGCTGTAACCACTTGCACATGTTAATGTCTTATTGGTGTCTGTTCTTGGGCCTTTTAAATATGCATGTGTGTCCTAAATACTGGCCTGTGGCAGAAACCACATCTCTCAAATTAGGCCAGGAGACCTGGGGCTCCCTAAGGTTACAGACTGTTTATCTTCCACCAGACACCTGGTGAGACACCTGGTGAGACGCCTGTCAACCCAGTAAAGGCAGAAGCTTCTCAGAGGCTGGGGCCTTCCCTTCCACTTCGCCAGGGTGCTCTCTCTGGTCCAGTTCAGGGCTGGGCACACAGCAGATGCTCTGTGGGAGGCACGAGAGTGTCTGAGGACCCCCTCTTCCTAAGTACTGGTATGCTAGCCAGTCGTCTTCTCAGCCAGTGCACAGAGGGGCTGTCATCACAAGGACCCAATTCTGGTTGTGCCAACCAGGTCTGAAGACACAGACCTACATAACCAGCTGTCTGCATAGGTCCAGTTTCAGAAACACCAGGAAGAACCCTTGGATGCTCCTAAAACCTTGCCCACCTGCTGGGTGATGCCCATTTTCTTTTCCATCCTTGGGTATAAAACATTGAGGTCAAGTCGGACACACTGACTCTGACATTATTCCCTCTGACAGGTCACTGCCGGATTCTGGTGACTCTCTCAGGGAGGGGCTGAGCACTCTAGGGACTAATCTTGGTGAGGTGCTAGGGAAATGACCTCCAGAGAAGGAAGATTGGGTAATGGTCAGGAGACCCAAACCAAACCTTCATGCTATGTTCTACCTGCCCTGGTTCTGGCACTTTCCTCCTTGTTCTCTTTCCTCTACTCATAACCCCCCTCCCCCCAATACCTACCCACTGTGTAATATAGAGTATCTAGAAGGGGCAGGGTTGTGGAGGCAAGCAAGAGCACCCACTGCTTCAAGAAGGTGCTCTGTCTCCTAGAGAGAATGCTCAGAAGTGTCAGGAAGTGTAGACCATAGTGACCTGGGCTGACTCCTCTGGTCAGAGCATCAGCATCCTCTGCTGGGATGCTCTGACCCCACTTTTTCAAACCACTGCTACAGCCCAGACAGGTCTCTGGAGTTAGCCATTGACCACTGGCACCTCTGGTCGATGGCAAGCAGCTTGAGGAAGTGGGTCTTATCCCTCCTTATATTCCAGGTACTTAGCATGGAGACCAATATTGTGGGCACTCAGTTAGCACTAATGAAGAACTATGAAAACGGGAAGGACTCAACATAGGTTGGCTTCCCCAGAAAGCAGATTCTGAGATGACGACTGGCAGGTGAGAGATTTATTGGGATATCCTTGAGACCCACACCTCTGAGCCAGGGGCAGAGAAAGGCATTCAACTGCAGTACGGTCACTGCAGGTAGTTCTGGAGCTCACAGAGACCCTCAAAGGCCCCCCATCTTTATACAGCACCCTCCATCAGTCTCTGCATGAGGGCTGGCCCAGGGCATCACCACTCCCAGCAGCTGTAGGAAGGAGTAGGTCAGCTCCCAACAGTGGAACTTCAGTATCTGCCATGGAGTCCCCCGTTGAGTACTGGTGTTTGGGGAATAGAAAGACACGTACTCCCCAAACAGTCTTGAGACCCAAACCGGAAGTCCTGTGCACTACCCAACACACATTTTCTGTTCTTGGACAGTCATTAAAATAGCTTTCCAGCTATTCCTTTTTTTATCTGGAACATCAGGATGTGAGTTACACCAGTGGTTATGACTACTAGCTACATACTAAAATCTGGTAAGTTTTTAAAAATTACCCAACTCTGGTCCCCACCTTATACTATCCGAATCAGGATCTTGAAGGGTGGCAGCCAGGCACCAGTGTTTTTGAGAACTTCCTGATTTTAATGGACAGCTGAGCTGGAGAACCAATGGACAATACACAATCCTTAGAGTCCCTTCTAGATTGATTTCTTATGGCTATATGCTGCATTTCTGGTACCTAAGCTCTGTAGCTAAGAACAGGACCCCTCTGTATGAAGAAGGACCAAAGTGACTTATAGTTGCAGAAGCCCCTCCAAATTCACCCCTTTTTCTGGGCTGAATTACATCCCCTCCAAAATACATGATCTTGAAGCCTAACTAACGTCCAGTACCTTGGAATGTGACAAGGAGATAGGGCCTTTAAAGAGGTCATGAAGGTGGGCCCTAATCCAGTATGCTGGTGTCCTTCTAAGAAGATATTAGGTCATAGACAGAAGGAAGACCACGTGAGGGAAGAGGGAGAAGACAGCCATCTGCAAGTCAAGAAGAGAGGCCCCAGGAGAAACCAGCCTGGATCTTGGACTTCCAGCCTCCAGAACAGTGAGGAAATAAATTTCTGTTGTGTAAGCCTCCTCTCAACCCTACACCCCTCTGTCTTCTCTCAATTTCTTTTTTCTAGCTCATTTCTCCATTTCCTCCAGAGACCAGTTCATAAACACTCTCAAAGCCTCCCTCTCCCTCCAGGCTTAAATACTGATGTCACAAGACAGAACTTAGAAGACTTTCATCTCTGTGAAAAATTAGTCAAATCTACTCCACAGATCTGTTCCCCATCATGCTCTTAACTTTTCTCTCCAGTCCATCAATGAAGACAGAGTTGATCAAAGTTCTCCCAAAGCAGCCATTCCCTTGGGCTCATTCTTATGGAGGGAGATGGGACACTTATAAAGGAAAGTATGTTTTATGTGGATGGACTGATGGTGCTGTTCAAAGAGCTAGAGGAAAGGCAATCTGCCCCCACACAATCTGCCCTACCAGCCTGTGGGCAGTGCCTGAAATGCAATCATCTAGGAATTTCTTGTTGTTAGTTGAGGCCTCTGTTATAACGTCTATGCTGAAGAGTCAGGAAAGCAGAGGCATTATATGCTGTATATACTTTTAAGATTACTTTGTTATGAAGTCGAATCCTATGAGCTAGGTTGATTAATAGTTGTTGGGAGAGAATTAAGGCATTGACCACCTACAAGAAAACGACTGGTAGAAGGCCTGCTGCCTACAGAGGCTGACTGCTCAGAAGTAGTGGTCACAATTGTCTTTTTCATTCCAGAAAAAGCCCTCCAACAAATAAACAGGGAGAGTTGTCCAGCCTGGCCTTGGACTACTAAACAACCTTGGACAGGAACTAAGGTTCTCCAAGTAAACTCAAAGGGAGGCCGATTGATTTCTACAAATAAAAATCATAAGTACCAAGTGTTTTAAAAGCAAAAAGAGAGAGAAGAGACTTCTGGTCAATCTTCCACTGTAAGTGGAATTGGTTTCTAACCAATTCCCTCAGTGATTTGGAAAGTCCTGTGAGCACAGCAGTATATTTCCTGGGGAGAATTTCCCCTACGAATGTACTCTCCTAACCCACTGCTTTGCATAAACAGGAATGAAGTGTGAAAAACAAAAAGTGTTCCAAACAGGAGATGCAATTATTTTAGGTCCTTTCCTACAGGAAAAGAAAACCTCATCTTGCTATAATTTTCTCTTTACTTCCCTCCCTTATTCTCTCCTCCTCTTCTACCCACTGTTTAATGAGCCCCAGAATTTTTCTCCAGAGAACTTTTCCCCATCATATAACACAACCTTGGAAATAAACATCAGCTCCAATTGTATGGCCTGAAAAAACAGGATGGGCCTAAAGGAAACGTATTCGCCATAAAGAAATCGAGCGAGTCGTGCATTAGATAAGGCCGGATGGTTTCTGCTTTCTTCCGTTCCCTTATTCAGGTAGTTCCTACTCTGAAAAAAAAACACTTTAAGACTGACTTCTAGCCTTGCCCTAGTACTTGGCCAACACCAAGCCTGGAGAGGGAGTATTTCAGAGGTCCTTCACAATATCCTGGGACTCAGCACTGTTAGTTTTAGTTAGTGTGAACCATCCAGCCCTTGAGCCAGGGAACTCTCTTATCTGATTCTGATCACTGCCTCTTGCCTTGCTCCTGTGTGTGAATTCCTGCCTCCATCAACCCAACATTCGGTCACTGTAGGATGTGATTCATGCTACTATAGACCCCAGCTGACCCCTGTCCCCTGTGAGGACAGCCCTACTACTAAGAAGCCCCCGCTAGTTTGCTGAGTCTGCCTCAATCAGCTGACTGCTAGGGTCTCAGGTCTGAGCTGCCCACCCTTGGAGCCCTGCTCTACAGAGAAGCAGTAGAGGACAGTTGTGAGGAGCACATAGCCTCCAAAGAGGCAGCCTAAGATGGTGTCCTGGTCCCACTTACCAGCTAGGTCCCCTGAGAATGTCATTGCTTCACTCTGACTCAACTTCTTCATCTGTAAAAAGAAGAGCAATTATGGGTCTCATAGGTTGAGTGTGAGAAGGGAAGCAGGTAACATACACAGAGTGCCTGACACATAGAAGCACTCTCTGACCGTAGCCTTCCCCATCTCGGGCTGCTTGCCCACAGGAATGCTCCCATGCTGGCCAGCCATGCCCATCCAGTACCAAGTCTTCTGTCCACTGGACTGACTCCCCCCGGTATCTGCCCCATGCAATTGGGCAGAACTAATTCCAGAGCCTACTCCCTTCCAAGGTCTAGCCACAGCCTCCTCAAGGATACTATAGATTACCCAGCACTGGGTATGAAACATCTCATCCAAAAATCATTTGCTGAACACTTACTGTGTGCCAAGCACTATACTGGATTTGGGAATATACAATGAAAAACCTATATTGTCTTTTCTTCCCAAGGAGCTTGGAGTCTGATACATTTATAGAATGTCTCTAAAATCACAATGGCAGTTTATTGCAAAAAGAATCCTTAGTTCCGCCTGAAATGGGACCACTGCAGACATTTAGATTCTCCCCAAAGTTAATGATAGCTAACCAGGCCCTTGGGCTTGCCAAGAAATAGAAATTGACAAGATGCCAAATGGGAGTTTCAGGCAAGGCTTTACTGGGGCTTATGCTCCATCACAAGGGAGATAGCAGAAAGGAAAGAATCCTTAGGCTGACCCCCTGAGAAGAGGTCAGGGAGAGCTTTGGAAAGGCTCAGGTGGGAAAAGGGAGTATCTAAGCAAGTAGAGGCAAGATTTGCTAGCACCCGCACACTGAAAGGTCAGACCTCTTCATGCATCACATGTCTAATTAATATGCTAAATCTCCATCCTTTGGAATGATTTTTAGTATTTTTAAAAATATTTTATTTATTTACTTGAAAGAGAGAGCGAGAGAGAGAGAGAACAAGAGAGAGGACAGAGGGAGAGGGAGAAGCAGGCTCCCCACTGAGGAGGGAGCCCAACACGGGGCTCCATCCCAGGACCCTGGCATGATGACCTAACCAAAGGCAGATGCTTAACTGACTAGTCCACCAAGGCACGCCACTTTTTAGTATTATAATGAGGGAAAAAGTGGTTGAAGGTTCAGCACTGGGTTCCATCTTGGCACAGACTGATTTGGTCTGGTCTTGGACAGTCTTCATAACAAGCTCTCCAGGGGTGTAAAGTTTTAGTTATCCCGGAAGATACACTATTCCAAGGGCATAGAGTTTCCCCTGTCAAGGAACACTGGTTCGGCGGTCAGGATTGTGCAGACCTGCACCCACTCCCTGCTGTCCCAGTCAGAGGTCTGCAGTTTTCAAGGTTGGGTTCTCTGGGTCAACTGAGACAGGGAGAATTGGGTCACCTATCCAGCATCTCATTAAAGATTGACTTTCTCTGGGCTGAGGGGCAAAGGGATCTACCGGGAAGGGATACTGGTGAAGAATCGTTTGCTAGTTCTCCAGTTCTTAGGTCTAAAGCCCTTGCTGCTAATGAGAGATTGTGCTAATGGTGCCTAAACTGGGAAACAGAATCATGTGATGAAATTAGAAAACTAGTGAAACTGGTGATTCCTGCCTCTTCTCTAATTCATTCCACCACAACTGGACAGAATGTGTTCCCCCAAAGTTCATGTTGAAATCTAATCCCCAATGTGATGGTATCTGGAGGGGGACATTTAGGAGGTGATCAGGTCATGAGAGTACAGCCCTCATGAGTGGGATTAATACTCTCGTAAAAGACACCCTCATCTCATCCACCCCGTGAAGTTACAGGGAAAAGCCATCTATGAGCGAGGAAGTGGTTTCTCGCAACTCTGACGGTGCCTTGATCTTGGACTTTCCAGCCTCCACAACTGTGAGCAATAAACAGCTATTGTTATAAGCTCCCCCAGCCCATGGTACTGTGATACAGGAGATCTAAGACAATCACTGTCTCCCTCACCCCAATTCTTAGGAACCAGCATGTTCACAGGTATCCACGATGATCTTTTTTCCTTCCTATCAGGGAATAAAAAGTGTTGTAATGCGCTTAGTAATGCTGTGAGGATGAGGGTCCTTCAGCCAGCACAAACTGAGGATTTCTGGGGGTCCCTGCCAGCCTTCAAAGTGCTCGCAGACCAGTGTGCTCATGTTCCTCATAAAGCAGCCCACGAGCCCTTAGGCAGGGTATGGGGAGCTCCAGGAGACTTCCAGAAAAAAAAAAAAAAAGGGTAAATCAGACTCAAAGAAGATCCCCAGATAGTGATGTTTAACCTAAATGATATATTGTTGAGGTTGGGTGAGAGCAGAACCTCAGGCAGACTTTCAAACAGCACACAGAATGATAGGGAGCCTTGCCACCAAGTGACTGTGAACTCCAAGGATATTTAAGATAGCCCTGTGAGCAGGCTACGTAAACTGCATGGAAAATCAGAAGCTGAGATATTGGGTGTCCCTCACGAAGCTAGTTTCCCAGGCCTCAGAAAGCCCCCTCCCCTCCTCCAGCCTCCCCTCTCTCTTCAGGGGCTACGTCAGGTGGGACCCCCGCCGGAGTCTCCTGCAGGATGGGTTTTCCAGGAGACAGCAGAGGACTGGAGACTTCAGAGCCTCCTCTCGCCCCTCTTCAACCCGTAACATCACATGAAAACCCATGCGTCCCCAGGAAGCCTGTTTATGCAGCATCAGCACCAGCAGCCATTTTCTCACTCTCCTAATGCCTTTTCTGAGACACACAGTAGTTTACAGGGATAAGAGCTGAAGCTCTTCCTCCTCATTTCTGTGATCTTGGGGTTTTCACGGCATCAAGATCAGCATCGCTGAGACCAACAGAATCACAGGGTCCATTCCAGGTGCCTGAGGCCACCCCCTCCCAAACACACACACAAATACCCCCCACGGACTCCTCCTGCTGGCCTCCTAGATCCTTCCTCCCTTGTTCTCTCCCCCTCCCATCCCCTGCCTCCTCCTTTCTTTTTTTATTTTTTAAAGATTTTTATTTATATTTATTTGTTAGAGAGAGAGAGAGAGCGCGAGCACAGGCAGACAGAGTGGCAGGCAGAGGCAGAGGGAGAAGCAGGCTCCCTGCCGAGCAAGGAGCCCGATGTGGGACTCGATCCCAGGACACCGGGATCATGACCTGAGCCGAAGGCAGCTGCTTAACCAACTGCGCCACCCAGGCATCCCGTGCCTCCTCCTTTCTTGATGGCACTCTCACACTTGACAGGCACCCTCGCAGGTGCGTCATGGGTATCTGCTTACTTGCTAGCTCCCCCTACAGGCTGCCTCAACCCTACAAGCCACACACACAGGCGGCCAGGGATACATGCTCAATAAATATCAACTGCTTGTTTCCTTCAATCTCTCTTCTTCTCAAGGAGGTCTTTTTTTCTCACCAAACACAATCCAGTCTCATCGCTCCAGCCCTCTAGAACCTTATGGGCATGCTTTACATGGTCTAGCCCTTTCATGAGCTAGCTCATTGCCTCTCCTCCCCCATTAGGGTCATATCCCCAGTTCCAGCACAGAGCTGGCACATGCAAGAAGCTCTCTTTGGGGGATGACTAAATGAGTGAATGGAAGAACGTGTCTTCTGTGGCAGGTGGGTATCGAGAGAGCGAGGGCTCCATTTACTTCACTTTGATATTGACCTGCCTCCAACACTCCTTAGATGGTTCTGTACATGGAGATGCCCACTTGTTGGCTAATTGCAATTGCAAAAGCCATTTGGATAGTTTTCTTTGGGAGGGTAACTGAATTTTTTCCCCTCTGCCTCTCCAAATCTTACTGATCCCGCTTCCAGCCCATTCCCTCCACCCAGAGGCCAGACCACCCTTCTCTCCAGTTTTTTGCTCTCCCACTGCACTGCCTGTGAGTCTGAGAAGCCATACCATGCCACTCTGAAAATTACAGTGTTGGGTATTTGGAGCTGTTTCCCCTGCACAGAAGACCAGTCCCCCCAGGGTTGACACACAGTCTCCACCGCCTTCTCTGGCCTCTGGGAAAGAACGGGTACTGGACTCATGATGAATTCTGGAAGTTCCTCCTGGCCTGACTTGAATCATTTTCCAGAGGCCCCTCACTGGGGCCACCTCTGAAATCTAAGGGTGGCAGCACTTGACCCTTGACTACCATAGACCCTCCCTCAGCAAGGGATTCAGTCTGAACCAAAGACAAATGCAGAAGTCATTGTTGTGCGGCTGGACTTCTCTTTATGCCGTAATTCAGCTGCCCCAAAGGCTCTCCGCAATTTTTTAAATCAAACCAGCCTATAGCGTTCCAGAAGTGTTCACCCTTCTACAAACAGACAGAAATCCAAATTCCAGATCACACTTAAGGCTTTGCCTGCCACTGGAGCCTGACGGCACCTCATTTCCCTCAATTGCCATCTGTCCCCTCCCACCCCCGCCCCAGACAGCGCAGCCCTCCCCAACCTACCTCCTCCTCCTGGCCCAGCTAAGCTCTCTTCTGGGGACAGCATGAAGAATCTCCAACTCCCTGCCCCCAAAGGGCAAGTGCTTGTTCTGTTCTCTCCTTAGCAAATTCTGACTTATTATCAAACCTATTACACACCTGAAGATTCCCTTAATTTCCCCAGTAGAATTCATCCCTCCCTGCCCAAAACTTCACTCTATGCCACATTTTCCCATGGAATCATCCACCCAAGAATATATGGAATCTCAATCATAGCAAGTGAGACCCTGTCTAAAGCAGTTCTATAGGGAACTGAAAAGGAAGCCACCTTCTTCCTTCCACACAAACTCCATCCCCTGGGGTTGACAATGCTGGAATCTCCCACAGGACATGGGGAGAAGCTGGCTCTTGTATGCTACCACTGAGTCAGCTGGTCCTCGAGAGACTTGCCATGATCACCCCCTACCCCCACCGCCTGGCCAGGCATACACATCCAGCTCCATTCTGCCCAGCTGGGAGCACAAGACTCTGGGAAATAAGCTGAGAGGTCATGTGCCTGGGAGTCTGGCAAACCAGGATGGCAAAAGTGAGAAGCAACAGAGCCCAGCATCAGGAGGCCACCTGTAACTCCTTCCACACTGGGACAAATCCAAGTGCACTGAGACCCTTCCACCTACCACAGCCAAATGAGTGAAACTGGAGAGGCCCAGCCCACTGGATTCCCACCAAAGTTCTGGTTTTCTGCAGAGGATTCACTTTTCCACAGTTAACTCTGAAAATCAGTGTGCCCGCAAAGGTGTCCCTGGCCATATGACCTCAAGGAACCACCATATACAATACAGATGGTTCCTGTATTTTTTTTTACTTTACAGTGGTGCAAATGTGATAAGCAGTTAAGAGAAACTGTACTCAAATTTTGAATTTGGATCTTTTCCTGAGCTAGCGATAGGTGGTATGATCCTCTCTTGTGATGCTGGGCAGAGGGCAGCAAGCCATGGCTCCCAGTCAGCTATGCAATCAAGAGGGTAAACAACAGATACACTCAGAATTATTGTGTATCTAGACAGCCATTCCATTTTTCACTTTCAGTATAGTATTCAATAAATTGCATGAAATATTCAATGCTTTATTATAAAATAGGCTTTGTGTTAGATGATTTTGCCCAGCTGTAGACTAATGTAAGTGTTCTGGGCATGCTGAGGTAGGCTAGGCTCAGCTATGATGTTCAGTATGTTAGCTGTATTAAATGCATGTTTGACTTACAATATTTTCAATTTATGAGGGTTTATTAGGACATAACCCCCATCCTAAGCTGAGGAAGGTCTATACAGTAATCACAAGCCCAACATTTATCTAAGAGAAAGACAACTTCATTGAGGCAGGTGGGGGTGTCATATTAGAATCTCTTCTTAATTCAATAATTTTCAGTAAAGAGGATATTGCTCATGCTCCCACTGTTCCACCAAGAGAGATAACTATTACATCTAAATCATCTGGGAACAAGGTCCATCTTACAAGTTTGGGTTTGGGAGAAAAAGTGGAGGGATCTGAGTAGGAAACTGCCCACCAAGAAGTGACAGAGCCAATCGGATGCGCTCATTAGTCTGGGAAACTGATTCAGGATGATTTGCAATGGGCCAGGCCCACGGAGCCTCCCCTACTCCTTCCCAGCAGCATCTGTGCATGTGTGGGGCCATCTGGAGGGCGTCCCTGCTTGACGATGATGGAATCTGATCTGAAAAGCAAAGGGCAGCACCGGCTGGTCAGACCACAGGCCGGGACTGCCTGGTGAATGGCTCTGCACAGTCTGCCCCCCACAGCGGGACATGTAGGGTCAGCTTCAAGGCCAACAGGAAAGCCAGGGGCAAACCCCACAGGAAGGGCCACTCCTCCCCTCTGCTTTCATGTTACAGCGTGTGCTACCCGATTAAAATGCACACATCAAGAGCAGCTTTATCAACACAGCTGAAGAGTTTAAACATCCACTCAGACACAGAAGAGAGGGCATCACAGATGTGAGAACTGAAGGAACAAAGGGTTAGGGTGGGGAATGACGGCATTGTGTTTTGGAAGAGAAGAAATCACCTGATTTGGAGATCAGCTTTTTTTCCATTAGTAAAGAAAAGATTAAATTGTTTTTCCTGTGCCTTTTTAAAAATAAATTAAATACCCTTTATTGATCTTCCACAAAGAAAACCATTCCTTCCCTTAAGGAGCCTGCTATATTGTGACTTATAAGAAATATGTATTTGGTATCAGATGACCAAAATATATTTCTCATATATATATTCAGTCCTAGTTCACAGTTCCTGGCTCACAACTCCTCAAAGCCTTGGGATTTCCTGAGCATAAGAGCAATGGGAGCATCTTTCATCATAATATTTGGTCCCTTGTCCTCAGTTCCTGAAATAGTTCCAGAGCCATCAAGGTGAAATGGGTGTCTTATTAATCATTACTAGCCCCTTTCAGCCACAAATGAGGGGACTTTTGCAAAAGCCTGGGGACGCCTGGGTGGCTCAGTTGTTAAGCCTCTGCCTTCGGCCTCAGGTCATTATTCCAGGGTCCTGGGGGCCATGATTCCAGGGTCCTAGGATTAAGCGCAGCATCAGGCTCCCTGCTCAGCAGGGAGTCTGCTTCCCCCTCTGCCCGCCACAACCCCACCCCCACTTGTGTGCTCTCGCGCTCTCTCTAATAAATAAAATCTTTAAAAGAAAAAAGAAAAAGCCTGAAAGGTAGGGGCTGGTTGCCAGGAGAACCAACCAGGAATAGAGAGTTGGAAGTTCCAGGCCCACCTCCTGATTTCCAGCAAGGGGATAGGGGCGGAAATTTGAACCCATCACTAACAATCAGTGATTTAATCAGTTATGCCTAGGTAAAGAAGACTCCATAAACACCCAGAGGACAAGGTGTGTAGAGCTTCCAAGTTGGTGGATACATGGAAGTTTTGGGGAAAGTGGAACTTTCAGAGAGGGCACAGGAGCTCTAGCCCTTTCCCCAAATCTCGCCCTATGCATCTCTTCCATCTGCCTGTTCCTAAGTTATATCCTTTCGTAAATGAAGCACTAATGGAGGAAGCAAACTGGTTTCCTGATCCTGTGAGCCACTCTAGCAAATTAACCTAACTCAAGGAAGAGAGTCCTGGGAGCCTCTGACTGACAACCACCAGGTCAGAGGCACAGGTGACAACCTGGACTTGTGAGTAGGGTCTGAAGGTGGGAGAGCAGTCTTGTGAGATGAGCCAGTGACAGAACAGAGTTGCTTGGTGGTGGGGGAAGCACAGTAATTGGTGAAGAGATCGAAGTTAACCTATTAGTAGGCAGAAGACAACAAAATTGTATCCTAATGCAGGCCCGAGCGTAAGAATGCCATGGTTCACGAGGAGGGACATAGAGAGGATACTTTCAAGGGAAGACAGGAAATGCCAGCCCTCAAGAGAGTCTCGATGTAAGAATCATATCAAGAAAACATTCTCTAGATTTTAGAATGCTGCCCCAGGGAATGGTGCCTCTGGGTTTGGCTCCCTAAGCCCCATGTGCTGTGGCGAAAGCAGAGAAATCGTTTTCAGGTAAGATATGCCCGCAGTTGCTGCTTCAGTGATTCTGCAGGTGGGGACTCATATCTTTCCTGTGTCAATGATTTATAATAAATGCCGAGGGTGCCTGGAGCCATCTCTCTGCATTGCTAAGTGTGTGGTTCACAGCTCTTTGGGGAGAGATGGAACAGGTGAGCCAGGCTTCCAGCCCATACAGGTGAGTGGGTGGGGGGGACGCTGTGAGATTTGCAGGGTAATGCCCAAAAAAGCTTTTCCCCTCCTCCCTACATGGCCGTGCTTACAACCCACACCCTATTCTGAGCCTCTCTGGTCAGCTTCCCAGCTTCCTGGACCCCTCCTGCTGCAAAGAAAGAGGAACAAAGTCTGGACCTGTGTCCTACCAGTGAGAAGCAGGACCTGTCTGGGTTGGATGCCCACCCATACCCTAGGGAGCAGCGCTGCCCAAAGCTGGTTCAGGTAAGCAATGTTGCTGAGACTTTGGGATTGTTCCTCCCTTTCAGAAGTCTTGCTGCCCGTTCAGTGCCTTTCTTCCTGGCCTTTAGGGATGCTTAGTAATTTCAGTTCTGGACACAAGAGAGGCTCTTCCCTTACCTGGTCCAAATTCCTTCTGTTAGTGTGATCAGCCAATGCTCAGCCTGCAGCGAGCTCTGGGAAAAGCATTTGGACATGCAAAGATCTGTATAATCCCACAGATAGATGTCATCTCAAATGGCTGCTCTGCATTGGCCTTTGGGACTTTGGACAAATCACTGTATATCTTCAGTTTTTTTCTTCTTCAGCAAGATGGGTGTCAGTACACCTAACTTTCCAGGTAGTTTGAATGACTGGGATCATGCATATAAAGCCCTTAGCTCAGTGTCTACAGCATATAATTAGATCTTACTTTACATCATTTACAAATAAGGCCCAGATGGATGAAAGACTTGATAGTTTTGAAAAATAGAAAACCAGCATTGGCAAATGTGTTTATAATGCTGAGGATGAGGGCAGTCTGTTCACAAACAGGTACAACAGCAAGCCATTAAAGATCAGGGAGGTACAAAGAGATTGAGTCAAAATTAAGCACATGTATAGAACAAAAAGCAAACAGTAGATGGGAGAAAATATTGCCATGAAATGTAACAGAGAAAGGATGACTGTCCAAAAAATGTTTTTTAAAAAATCTGCAAAAAATAATTAAGAAAAAGAAAAGCAACTCAGACAGTTGACGGAGCACAACAGGTAATCCATAAAGCAGAACACGCCATTGGCCCACAAATATAAAAAGTGGCTCAAATTCATTGGGAATAAGGAAAGTTCCCATTAAAACATCAATACAATTCTATCTCCCTTTACATTGCCTCAAGTGACAAAATCATGGCTAGGGAATAGAAAAGGATGAGGAGGTGGCAGTAAAGCACATAATCTGTGCACAACTAACACACGACCACTATGGAGAACAGAATGACAGCCTCCAAGAAAGTTTGAGGGTGTATACGTACATGGAGACATCTACAAGGAC
Source organism: Taxidea taxus jeffersonii (assembly GCA_003697995.1). Taxonomy (NCBI): domain Eukaryota; kingdom Metazoa; phylum Chordata; class Mammalia; order Carnivora; family Mustelidae; genus Taxidea; species Taxidea taxus. The sequence continues at coordinate 22,273 of RCUC01137689.1, forward strand.
GTTATTCTGGTACTGGCTATAGTAAGGAGAAATTTTAAATAATGAATGAATTAAATGTGATATCCCCATAACAAGAAACAGTTTGAAGGTCCTTTTAGATAGGGTACTCCTCTATGTTCCGAAATAAAATATTCTCTGTGACAGAGTGTTGAATGAGAAGGACATATAGGTCTGATACTATTTAGACTAGGTTAGATAGACAGATACTTATATATGCTATATTATTTTCTACAAGTACATATATGTACATAGATGCTTTTTTAAAAATCCTAGAAGTTTGGGAAACCTGGGTGGCTCAATCAGTTAAGCCTCCCACTCTTAGCTTCAGCTCAGGTCATGATCTCAGGGTGAGGAGATCCCACTCCTAGCTAAGCCCCTGGCAGAGCCCTGCATGGGGCTCTAGGCTCAGTGCTGAATATGTGCTCTGTGCATTCTGCTTAAGATTCTCTCTCCCTCTCCATCCCCCTCTGCTCCTCCCCTCCCCCAAGTAAATAAATAAAATCTGAACAAATATTCCCAGAAGTCTGTAGAAACTCAGTAAATCCTGAGGAAGAACCAGGAATGGGGGCAGTCAAAATGAATTGTAGTTTTCAGTGTAATGTTTCAGTTTTTTACAAGGAAAATATATTCATGAATTCCTTATGTAATTAAAATTAATTTTTAATTGAACAAATAAAATACAATAAAACCTATACTTCATCATAAACTTCAAATTCGAATCTAAGGGATACATAATACTAACATCTAATGTTAATTGAGACATTATCAAGCACCAGACCCTGTTCGAAGTGGTTTCTGGGTATGTTTCTTATGCTTGCATGTTCCTCTATTTTCTGTTTTCACTTTTATCCTAAGGACAACACTGTTCTCATCTTTCCTGTGGGAAAGCAGTAGGGAGATTAAGAATTGTCGGGACGCCTGGGTGGCTCAGTTGGTTAAGCGGCTGCCTTCGGCTCAGGTCATGATCCCAGCGTCCTGGAATCGAGTCCCACATCGGGCTCCTTGCTCGGCAGGGAGCCTGCTTCTCCCTCTGCCTGCCTCTCTGTCTGCCTGTGCTCGCTCTCTCTCTCTCTCTCTCTCTCTAACTAATAAATAAATAAAATCTTTAAAAAAAAAAGAATTCTCTGTGGTCACCACCTCCAAGGAGTCATAGAGCTGGAATCTGAAGGCTGGCCAGAAGTCTAATTGGTGAGCCCTCCTTGACGTACCCTAGAGCTTCCTCTAACTTCATGCCAGAACATCTATGGCGACAGCCTCTTGGGCCTATGGAATGGGCAGCCCTTCCCAGCTCAGGACTCCACTCTCTCCAAGACACCCTCTGCCTTCTCATGGCCCGGGCATCCCATGGCCAAGGATGGCGTGCTGAAGAGCAGACCTTGAAGAGTAAGTAAAATTGGAGAGCCAGGACAGGCAAATGGGACCGAAGGGAGGGACAGCCCACAGAATCTGCATCAGACTGTTCATGGCATCACAGGGAGGCAGGAAGCTGGGAGGGCTCTCCACAGCCTGGCCTCTGCCTTCCCCAACACACCAGATCTCCACTTGTGGCTCCTGCTGGCGTGGGAGGTCATACCATATTTAATCCTTCTAAGTTGAACATGAATTATTCAAGGAAGCTAAAGAAGAAGAAGAAAACCTTTCTTGTAGTAAATGTGACCCTTATATCCTCTATTACCTGATGACAAGCAAGAGGCAAAATGAGGCATGTGTCATACCGTTAGAGCAGGAAGTGAAACAGTTCAATGGGGACAAATCCAGCCCTCACGCCAGCCTCAGGACACCGAGGAACTTCTCTCACTGCCAGGAACTTCTCTCACTGCTGCTCCCTGCCACCCCCCACCAGCCAGAGATGGTTCCCAAGCAAAGTTGGCTAATGAGGGTCTTTCCCCAAAAGCCAGCCTCTGCAGGACTGAACAGAAGGTGGCACACGTGCAATTTAGGAGCCACACAGAGTTGCACGGCTCGACCCAAATACACCCCCACACTTGTAGCTTCCTTAATTGGAAAACCCCCTGACAGACCCCATAAGGCTGGAGGCCACTGTTGCAACAATCCCGAGAGAGTACCCAGCCAGGACAGCAGAAAAAGGGGCTGCCCTGAGCCATTCCACAGAGAAGCTTCCAGGTCAGTGGTTCTCATCACCCTGCCTCTGAATACTGATGGGCAGCACTCTCGGAGTGCTTACTAAGTGCCACGGGGTTGACATCTGTTACCTGACTTGAACCTCAAGGAGATATATAACTATTAATATTAGCCCCACCTTGCAGATGAAGAAACTGAGGCACAGAAAGGTTGGGTGACTTGCCCAGGATCATGCAATTAATCTGATTAATTCCCAGAGGAGAGAACCTGAAGCAAGAGCCCACTGTCTCTTCCTCCTTGAACCATGCAGGATAGTATTAAAGTAGAAGGTCTAGGGATAGGTCCAGGGAATCAGCATTTTAGGAAATTCCTCAGGTGACTGCTCTGCACGCAGAGTTAGAAAAGTTAGAACACCGTGTGCTTCCAAGAGACTGGTGGCTCTATTATATAGCTCATCTCACTGCGAAGACGGATAATCCCAGAAGGAGCAGTGTTTTCACTTCTTGACACCTGCCCCACTCTCAGACTGTTTACCCCACTCCAGGCGTGGGACTCGGTGAACGTGTGTTCGTCCGAGGAGAGGGATCTGGACCCAGAGTCCAGAAGCTGAGGCTCACACTCCAGCTGTTCAGAAGTGCATGCGGACAGGTCCCTGCACCACATTCAGCCTCAGCATTCTAATCCACTCAATGGAGATAATGTCAAGAGGAGATCTTTAAATAATATTTTTGAAAACAGCTATGTTCTATTAGCTGTTTATTCCATGATGGACACTCTGCCAGGGCCTCTGGCATACACCGCCTGTGATTCTCAGGAACCTTCAAGGTAAGAATAATTGCTCCTTTGTTACAGATAAAGAAACAGGATTTCAGAGACACTGGGCTGCCCCAATAAGCCTGCCCAGCCAGCAGTGATGGAAAATGCATTCTTAGCCAGATCCCTTTGATTCGACAACACATGCTCTTTCCCCCCTACCACCCAGTGTGATCAACCTTTTCTCTATCCCATGGATATAATGAGAACCAAATGAGAGCACAGATATATCGGTAGGGTAGGCTGGGCTACGCTGTGATTAAAAAACAGCTCCAAATCTCAGCAGCTTCAAACAGAAAGCGTTTATTTCTTGCCTGCACCGTACACCCATCGGGAGTCAGCAGGGCATTTCTGTGCACCGTAATCTCTCAGGGACCTCGACGGAGCAGCCGCCATCCTGAGCATCGCTCAAGGGAAGCAGGGCCAAATCATGCAAGCACATTGAAAGTTTCTGCTCAATTAAATGAGGCGAACATCACAACTATCCGTATTCCATTAACCAAAGCAAGTTCTGACCACGCCCAAAGTCAATGGGGTGGGAAAACTTAGCAAGGGCAGATAGGAAACAATAATTGTGAACAAATAATTAATCTACACAGAAGACCATGGATGTAAAGAATGCTTTGGAAGGCACGCAAGTGAAACAGCATGAAGTATGCTTTCTCCCACGGAGACATGGTGGCGGCCCCGTGGCTCCAAGCTGAGCCTCCACATCTCCAACCCCATGGGTATCGCCTCTGTTATCAGGAATCTAATTATTACTCCTGTTTCTGCTCAATTATTAAAGACAAGGCAGCAAAGAGCCATGGAAGAAGAGGAAAGTCTGTTTTGCAGCAATGACAAACCATGTTTCATATGCATAAAGGGGAGAAATAAAAGAGCATTGCTTTTACTCTTATAATTGCAATTTCCTGCTCGTTTCCTTTTCAAATTAGTGGATGTAATTGTTTGGTAATAAAATATCAGCATAATATATTAGAGGCAGAGAACAGACGGGCTTAAGGGACAGTTGCCAAGAACAGGAGGGAGAGCAAAAAGTGAACAGGATGAGAGTCTACAACCCTTGTGGGTCTTTCACAGAATGCACACGGACAACATCCTGGTCCTCTCTGTGCTCTGCCCTCTTGACTCCTGCCTGAAGCAAATGAATGGTCTAGGCAAAGCAGCATTCTCAAACTAGCTTAAAATTCTTGTCAGTACCAAGTTCAGACCAGAGAGAGAAAAGAGAGAGAGAAGGAGGAAGCATTCAGTGGTGACAGAATGACTATGGCACAGAACCACAGCTCAGAGAACACACTAGGATTTAACACCAGCTCCGCCACCCACTGGCTGTGCCACCTTGGGAAGATTATTAACTTCGCCGATTCTCCATTCATTTCTAAAGGAGGAATAAAAAATTCCCTGCCTCAAGAGATAGATGCTCTATAAAGCATAGCTACTCATATTTTTAGAAAATGAGAGCAGGTAGCTTAAAACCCTGCAGAGGGAATAGTGATGCGCTACGGGGGACACTTTGGCCGAAATGTCAAAAACTAGGAAAGACTTTCTTTGTTGTTTTCAATTTCACTATTAGCCTCCCTTTCCTCCTCCTGGGCCCTTCTCCCTGACTGCCCTGTTTCTTCAAGGCTCAGCCCATGTCCCAGTGTTGCTTTCAGGAATGTTACCTCACTTTTGCCACGCCTTTACCCCAGAACCGAGTTGCGATGCAATAAAGAAAGCTTGAACGAGGCTGTCACGGACAATGAAGGTCTCCTGGATTGGGGGCAGGCTGCCATCTCCCCGCTTGCTGTAAAAGCAGTCCCGGCCTTTAATGCCTGCCCTAATTGAGTGCTTGGACCCCATAGGCGAGCCCTAAATTGAGAGCCATGGGAGGTTAGAAATTAAACAGTAGATTCAGCCTGTAACCTCAGAAACCTCCAGACTGGTGGAGGGAGGAGAGGAGCCAAGTTGGCCCGGTGCAGAGCTTCTGTCTCTGCTGCTCTTGGGCGTGAGTGCGTGGGGAGTCACCCGACGATGTGACTGCAGGGACTTGAGGGCGCTCCAGCTGCTCACAGGGGGGCCCCAACCTCCGATGAGAACAGTTTGCTTCCTTCTGCAAATAGGAGTGAAGGCAGATGCTCTGTGGGAAGTGTCCTCCACCACCCAGGAACTTCACTGGCTGACTCGAAGGGGAGAGAGAACACAAGTGCCCTGGTGAAGAAGGTCCGAGTGAGGGACCAATGCTGAGGAAGAACTTCCTAGTTCACCCCAGAACATGCCAGGTAAGCCATGTCAGAAAAAAGCTCAGTGGGAGGCTTTCCCGGCTGAAGCAGAAATGGAGAAAATGGCCCACAGTCCCAAGTAGAGATAGTTAGTATATACATAGGGTGGAACTTCTGGCGATCAAGAAGCTGTGGGAAGCCTAGAGGTCTCTGTCACTCTACCCCCAAGGTCACCTCAATCCAAAGCGCCCCTAGTGGCCGTCTGGAGGGAGTTTTAAAACAAGCAAGGTCATGTTCCTCCAGAGGGAGAAAGGCTGTGTAACAAATCCCCTAAGAGACACAACAAACCAAAACCTGCAAAAACGATAAGAAAGTGCAGGGGCGCCTAGGTGGCAGTCAGCTAAGTGTCTGACTCTTGGTTTCAGCTCAGGTCATGATCTCGGGGTCATGAGATCAGGCCACATACCGGGCCCTGCCCTGGGCATGGAGCCTGCTTAAGATTCTCTTTCTCCCCTTCTCCTCTCCCCACACCCGCTTGGTGTCTTTCTCTCTCTCAAAAAAAAAAAAAAAAAAAAAA
>RCUC01137691.1:0-21506 GCA_003697995.1 Taxidea taxus jeffersonii
TGTATTTGGAGTGAATTAGAAAGGATCCGGGGGCATTTCACAGGCAAATGATGGGATTCTGCTTCAAGAGCCAGGGCAAGCTGCATGAGTGCAGGCTTGGCCACAGTTCCAGTAGAGGAGAAAGGGTAAGAGAACAGAGTAATTACAGGGCCTGTGGTGGGACATATGTGCTGAACTCAAACAAGAACCTGTCCTATGGCAGTCAGTGCCCAGAATACTACACTTTGTCCAGAAGAGAAGCCCCGGGTTAGGCTTACTGGTGTCAAAGCTGGTCCCCTGCCCCCTTGAGACCTGTCTTCTTAGCAAGTGTATTAACTTTTCTGGGCCCACTGTCCTTCTCTGTGCTATGGGAATAATAACGGCACTTAACCTCTGGGCTGTTGTGAGGCTGAATGAAGTCATGTGAAGTACTTGAGCCAATACTCTGTAATTCTTTTAGCCAGATCCTCCTCACTTAGCTGTCCCACCCATAAATTAATTGGGATTGACACCCATAGAGGGTATGAGTGGGATAGAAATGCATGTCACTTTTTGAGGAATGTGGACATTGCATTGCCCGGAAAGAAAAGAAAAATTGGGCTGAGTGATATAGACATCCTTTGATTTGCTTTTATCAGTGGACAGGTACAAATCCTGTGAGATGCTGGTTAAGGAAGACCACGGATATTAGCTTCACTAAACCCTGCTAGGCTTCATCTTGGACTGGAAGACTGAAAAACTGAGAATGCTAGTTCCTATGTCATAACAACTCTGGGACACTTGTGTCTCTCTCCTTTTAGAGAGCTCTGTTCTGCTCTGTGGAAGGAAACTGATCCTTTGGAAGTCGGTCACTCTTATATTTTGGTCATTTGTGAGGTATCGTAGGTACTGCTCAGGTCTTAATCCTGGAACACGGGGTTCCAGGATTTTTAAAGACTGTGTTCATGACAGCAGTCTCCTCAGACAAGAATCACCCCTTTGCACACCCAATGTGCCTCTGGGCCAACTCTAGAAAGGTACTCTGTAGGAGGAAAGAAAACCAAGCAAGTGAACATAAGTCACCCCTCACCCTAGACCCACACAATGAACAAACCTAGGTTCTGGCTAATTGCCAACACTTGCAAATTCTACAGTCTGGACTCTTTGGCCAAGCCTTTTGTCTTCTGTCATTTCAGTGAGGGTGGGGGGTGAGAGGATGAATGTGTGCTTGTGCACTCACAGTTTTCACTAGCCAGAGCGTGCAGGGAGATGGAGAGCCCCCGGGTTCTGCACCCATCCTGAGAACCTAACAGAGGGCCTCCAGGTTTAGTTAGGCTGACACCCTGAACAACCCACAGTCCACAACAGACCAGAGGCCAAGGTTAAACCACTGGCCCTCCTGGGAAGCCAGCTCATTCAGATGCTAAGTAAGTGTTCCCTGAAAGAAACTGACCCCAGGCATGAGATTCTTTCCTATGTTAGGTCATCAGCAAAGTGGTTTAAAGAAAGCCAAGTGGCCTCTGGACATGAATAGATGACCTTTTGAATAATACGCAGTTTGTGGGACAGAAACCCGTTGCTTTAAAAACCGAGTCTTGGCAGAGCTTCCCGTGTTAGCGCTATCTTACTATCTTATCTTGGCCTGAGATGGTCAGATGTGCAACCTGAAACCCTGTCCTTGTCCCACCACAGAGCAGGTGGAGAGGGACGGTGAGCTCAAGAGATGGCTTTCAGCAATAGCTAAGCAACAACTGGGTGTGGAGCCCTTTGTGGAGGTCACAGAGTAGATCGGATTTTAGGTGCTTTTGATGCTTTGTCCTTTGCTCTCCTTGACAGTTTACTAAGGGCAGAGTGTGTGAAGTGTTATGTGAAACGAAACCTAAACACCAGGTCCCACCTGTCAGGAGTTCACAGTCTCATTGAACAAAAGGTGCTATCTTCCCTCGCTTGCTTCCTCCTGGGTGGTTTTACCAAGTCTTAGTGGAAGCAGGAAGGAGGATGAAATAAATCACATTCCTTAATGTGATTTATTTTTTTAATTTATTTTTTAAATTAATTTATTTTTAAAAATTTACTTATTTGAGAGAGCAAAAGAGAGCACAAGCAGTGGGGGAGGCAGAGGAAGAGGGAGAAGTGGGCTCCCTGCTCTGCTTGCGGATGTGGGGCTCCGTCCCAGGACCTTGGGATGGTGACCTGAGCTGAAGGCAGATGCTTAACCCACTGAGCCATCCATGCGCCCCTGGATTCAGTCTTTAAAAAGTAGAAACTAAGGGTCCTGGAATCGAGCCCTACATTGGGCTCCCTGCTCAATGGGGAGTCTGCTTCTCCCTCTGCCCCTTTCCTGGCTCATGCTCTCTCTCTCAAGTAAATAAATAAAATCTTAAAAAAAAAAAAAAGAAACTGAAAACAGTTTATGAAAGTACAGTCTTTACATCCACATAATGCAACATCTGGAGAAAGAGAAAACAGCTCTCCCTTTTAACATCCAGAAATTTTCTTTCCCAGAAATTTCTGGGATGCCTCCCTTGTGTGTCATTGGCCTGGATTAGGGCATCTATTCCTGAATAACCCCTGGGTCCAGGGGACTGGGTTACTTTCAGATTTATCAGGCCCATTTCTGGGTCTGGGGTTGGAGTCAGCCCTTCTTGAAACACACAGGCTGTGTGGCGTGGGGAGAGCTTTGTGAAATTTGGTAAGACTCAGACAACTTTTAGGAAGAAAAAAAAGGATAGATGTGGGGCTGGTGAACAAAACTATCCACCGGAATTTTCTTAGCTAACCTTTCAGAATATTTTATCTGGTGTTTCTCATGCGATGGGGCAGAACAAGGAAGCCCACACAACCAGCAGTAGTTATCATATCTGACTTTCTGCCAGGTGCTGTGTATTACAGATACCTTCTCATTTTAGTCCTTAAAACAGTGTGCTGAATGTGCATATTCTGCTCCCATTTTATAGATGAGGAAGCCAAGGCCCAATTAACTTCAGTGACTTGCCTGAATACTCAGGACTAGTCAAGATGGAGATGAAGTTCAATGTGGGTCCTATGGGTGTGAAGAACATTTAACTACTACCAGCACTGCTACTCTGTGCCCCCACCCCTGACCCAACCACACAGTTTGCTGGTACTTCCCTGCTTCCGGCCTTTAACCGCAGCTCCCCCAACAACCTGCTACTGGGTCCACAGTGCTGCCTTGCTGTGTCCCCAGCAGCTCCACCTCAGAAACATGGGACTCTTTCTTTCGCCTTTGTTGTTCATACCATCCTTCCCCATCAAAGCCTCTGTCTGACCCTGCAGTTACCACGTGTCCCTGGTCTTCTGCCCGTCTTCCCAGCCTGTCAGCCCTCCTGCTTCATTTCCTGGTCTCACTGGTTCAGACTCTGTGGGAACCATTTCACCGACCTCTCTCATGCACCCCTCCATTTCCTCACACTCAGGGCCCAGACCTTGCTAATGGCAGCCCATGAATGCTTCCCACCTGAAATTCCTGCACTGGAGTGTCTTTCTTCATGCCATGGGAGAAAAGCCACAATTACTATTTCCAGGTCTAGCTGGATGCCTGGGGCGCTGGACCGTGGGTCCCTGGTCAGGAGGCTCTCCATAAGGCCCTCTCCTGCTGATGTCCCTCCCAGCACAAAGATGAACACTGGGCCTCCTGCTTTAGTGAGAAGTGAGGCCCTCAGGAGTAGAGTCTCCCCCCACCACACATACATTCACACCAGGCAGGAGCTGGATGACCGGAAGGCCTGACTGAGAAAAGGCCTGGGGCAGTGATATTGGGGTGCTTCCCACACAGAAACCTGGCAAGCAGAGTCTAAGGTATAGTGGGGTACAGTTCCCAAGAGAAACAAAAATAAAAGCCCAGAGAGCAACTCCTCCACTAGATCACTAATCCTTGCTGCTGGGCCAGTGGTGAGAGCTGAGGCCTGGAGCCAAAATGGGGCCCCAGGGGAGGCCACAACACCAGAACAGCCAAGCAGGGAGAGTATTAGAAGCGGGGAGAGTTGGTAGAGCAGAGTGGGGATGCCTGTGGCATCTTCCAAGGCCCTGCCTTGTACCGCAGTTTTAAGGGCAGGAGAAGCACAGACAGTCTAGGGTGTGTCTTCCCTCCTCAGAGGAAGCCAGAGTCCCCCCTCCCCCCGCCCCCCCCCCCCAATTTTCTCATTCCTTCAAAGCGTCCTCCTTCCCTAGGTCTGAGATTTTTTTCTTTTCACAAACCTGTTCAGAGCTTTTTCATGCTAAACTACATTATAACCTCAATTCAACTCTGTCTTTTTTCCAGCATCTTCTCTCCTTCCTGTGAGAGTGGTCGTCAGGGGCTGCTGAACTTCTCTCTCCCTAGGGTCCTTCTTCCCCATTCCTACCTTGCTGCCACTGCTCTCACAGGTCCAGCAGACAGCACACCCCGAGTCCCCTGGCCCAAAACCAATGCCTTTTCCTGGATGGTATCCTATCTGAATCCTCTAGAGTGTCTGACATCTTCTCTTGCAAACTTGTCTGCCTTGGCTTTATCACAGCCTTGCCTTCTGCTTTTCCTCCTTCCTTGATGACTACAGGTCATCAAGGATTTTCCTTCTCCTTATACTGACTTTTTTTTTTTTAAGATTTTATTTATTTATTTGTCACAAAGAGAGAAAGGGAGCACAAGTAGGGGGGAGTGGCAGGCAGAGGGAGAAAGAGAAGCAGGATTCTCGCTGAGCAGAGAGCTCTATGTGGGGCTCAATCCCAGGACCCTGAGATCATGACCTAAGCCGAAGGCAGAGGCTTAACCCACTGAGCCACTCAGGTGCCTCCCCCTTCTACTAACTCTTTTTTTTTTTTTTAAGATTTTATTTATTTATTTGTCAGACAGAGAGCACAGGAGCAAGCACAGGCAGACAGAGTGGCAGGCAGAGGCAGAGGGAGAAGCAGGCTCACTGCTGAGCAAGGAGCCCGATACGGGACTCGATCCCAGGACGCTGGGATCATGACCTGAGCCGAAGACAGCTGCTTAACCAACTGAGCCACCCAGGCGTCCCCTTTCTACTAACTCTTAAATGCACATGTCCCTCACCAAATTCTGGCCCTGATACCCTCTCTTTTCTGCTCTACATGCTCTCCTCCTGCAATCTCACTCACATCCATGGTTTCAACTCACCCATATGCTGAGGACTTCCTACATCTATTTCCTTCAGCCTTAGGGTTGGGATCAGCATGCAAAATGTAAGGGAGTGCTAAAAACTCGGTAATCCCACTAAATAATACGTCAACATAACATTGTAAAAAATCAAAACTAATCCGAAAAAATTCAAAACCGGCAAAATATCAGCATTTAAATAAAGATAAAATCAGTTAATAGTGCTGTACAGAGCCACATCTGTACTCGAGGCAGAAAGAAAGATCAGTATACCGATCCCCAGTCACCCTAGTAATCCCCCAGATTAGTGGGTCTCAAACATAGTGGTGCCTTAGGACCCCTTGGAGAGCTTTTTCTGGGCAAGATACAATTCACGCAACATAAAACTCGTCGTTTAAAATATATAGTTCAGTGGTTTTTAGTACATTTGTAACATTGTGCAATCATGACCACTAGTTCCAGAATACATGTGGTAGTTTTTTTTGTGCCTCTCCTAGGTTTCACTTTAGAACTCTGACTAGAGAGTGAACTAACACACTGCCCACCTACTGATCTTGTCCATCACCCCCACCGTCTTTCTGGCTGAAAGAGGCTGCCACTGATGGCAGGCCGTGACATGGGAGACCGTGGCTAATAAGACGCACACTAGCTCATGACTTGCCCTGTCTTCTACCCTGTCCTCCGAGCAGTGTAACACTGGACCAGTATCTGAGCTGCAGTTTGCAGCTTTGACTTTTAAGCTTCAATATGACTGATAACTTTATTCCAAAACAAAATAACCAGGTCAATTCTGCATTAGAACATGGCCAACCCTTACTCTATTTTTATGAATAAAATTCTACTTTGTTCTTTCTTAATTACTTCCTTTTTTAAAAAAAGATTTTATTAAACCACCATTTTGCACCCCCCCAAAATAAATAAATAAAGGTTTTATTTATTTATTTAACAGAGAGAGAACACAACCTGGGGTAGCAGGAGAGGAAGAAGCAGGCTCCCCACTGAGCAAGGAGCCTGATGCAGGGCTTGATTTCCTGGACCCTGGGATCACGACCAGAGCTGAAGGCAGATGACCAACCAACTGAGCTATCCAGGTGCCCCTTTCTTTTTACTTTCCATTAAATTAAATTAAATTAATTAATTTATTTATTTGAGAGTGTGAGAGAGCACGAGCAGGGGAGGGAGTAGACAGAAGAAGCAGACTCCTGGCTGAGCAGGGAACCTAAAGTGGGACTCAATCCCAGGACTTCAGGATCATGACCTGAACCGAAGGCAGATGCTTAACCAACTAAGCCCTCCAGGCACTCCCCCTCTTTTTTTTTTTTTCCAAAGATTTTATTTAATTATTTGACAGAGAGAGAGATCACAAGTAGGCAGAGAGGCAGGCAGAGAGAGAGGGGGAAGCAGGCTCCCCGTTTAGCAGAGCCCGATGTGGGATTGATCCAGGACCCTGGGATCATGACCTGAGCTGAAGGCAGAGGCTTAACCCACTGAGCCACCCAGTCACCCTCTTTTTTTTTTTTTTTTTTTAAGATTTTATTTATTTATTTGAGAGAGACTGTGAGAGAGCACAAAGCGTAGGAGCAGCTGAGGGAGAGGGAGAAGCAAACTGGGGAGCCTGACATGGGGCTAGATCCTAGGACACCTGAGCCAAAGGCATACACTTAACCGACTGAGCCCCCTAGGCACCCCTTTCTTGATTACTTCTAACAAAGCTTGAGTTCCTCAGATTTACTTTACCTTATATTAATCTAATGATATTCTACAGTCTAAACTTTAAAATTTCAAGCCTTCTTAATTAACTCCTAAACAAACAAACAAACACTTCTCAGAAAGAAAATGAGATGATATTGCTTGTCTTCTACAGCTGCAGAGAGATACCCAATTCTGTATCTTCAAACTAATTCCAAGAATATTATCCAGTAAATTGTCATACTGACAGCATTTACAGAAAATCCATCTTGTTCTCCTGTTCAGTGTAGACATGTAATGATTGTTAATAACTATTAGCAAGTTGTGTTTGGATGTGTTATTTGAACAAGGGAATCTTAAGAGATACTGTGGCTTCAGAAATTTCTGTCATGGCCTTTCACCTCTAAATTGAGGCTTGTAATAGGTTGTCTTACTTGATGATTTGCTGCCCTGGTTGTAATTGACATGTGTTTTCCTAAATGGTCTAAAGATACTTGTAAGATTTATTTGCCACATTACAGCAGGCTCACTGGCATGTCCCTCTTCTTCAGCACTAGGGGAGGGAATGGAAACCTATGATTCTACTAACATTCTTGTGTAAACGAAGAGTTTGACAGCCTAGGTCTCATTTAAATCTTTTCTTTTAAACATTCCTGGCCTCTGCTCCAGGATTTCCCAGGGGGCTACACCACACCACGTGCTTTGAGAGCCAGTTCCAGGGTTTCTCTAAGATGTGACTTCCTAACTTAGGAGTCACCTTCCCACTTTGCCTGTAATGAAGCCAGCCCCTCTTTACATAGCCCTCTTTAGCTCTGTCACATGTCTCTGCAGTGATGATGTGTGTTAGCTGCTCCTGTCTGGGCCTCAGTCAGGAAGGCCAATGCATTTCTGTACAAGGAATCCCTCTGGTCACTTCCGAAATGAGACCCTCTACTCTCCCATGTCACTTTGTCCCAAAGTCCTTTCTTCAACAAAGTCATATCTTGAGGCCAAATTTTAAGGAAGAGGCGGAAATGGTTTCTATACTTCCAACAAGCTTGCTTATGTCTCTGCTTTCCAGCTCCCAGCAGGCAGACCAGTCAGGGGCTGAGAAGGAGCAGTGCGGCTGCAGGCTGGCCTTCGACCTCACCCCTGGGGGTGAAGGAAGAGCAGATGGGAGAACTAGGAAAAGCAGACGCAAAAGCTCCCAAGTGTCAAGAGGCCGACAACCATGCTGCTGAAAGCAGATCATTCTACCGCCTCAACAGCAGCCAGGGGAGGCTAAGAGAGCGGAGCTCTTAATCACAAAACAGTCTTGACCGTGCTTAACCACGAAAAAGGGTTAAGCCATGTTCCCTGTACTGTGCGAAAGCATTTCGGGAGGGCTCAGGTGGGTTTGGTGATTAACAGACGCAGTCCATGCTCTCTGTGCCCTGCTTGCCTTCCTTGAACCTTGCTGATTCATTCTCCTCTGGCTGGCTGCCAACCATCCATCTCTGCACAGAGGGTTTTTTCCCTGAAACCAGGACATGGCTTTCCTAAACGTGGTCCCACACAGAGGTCCAGGAGTGCCAGGGAGTGAATAAGCTCAACACTTGGAGCAGCGCTCAGCAGATACCCAGCAGGTATGGGTGTATAGATACATCTGCTCCCGCTCAAGTAGGATCATTTTAAGATTTTATTTTTAAGTCATCTCTGTACCCAACATGGGGCTCGAACTCACAACCCCAAGATCAGGAGTCACGTGCTCTACCGAATGATCCAGGCAGGTGCCCCCCAAGTGGATCATTTAACAGGCTCCTAGAGTTCTCACCCCACTAGGTTGGTTTCCAGTCAACCCCCCCTCTCCTGCCATGCTAACTGGGTGACTAGGGTACCTTCTGGTGGCTGCTCTACCATCCTGTAGTGTTTCCCCACTTCCCTAGAGGTGTTCCCTGTAGTTCCAAAATACACTCTTTGTACCCCCATCCTGTCTTGGGATCTGGAAAGCTTGACACTAATGTGGGAAGGTAAACTTCAACTGCATGAACACTTGCATATTTGAAACAAGATTTTTTCTCCAGGGTTGCTTAAAAATTGAGGTGCCCATGCAAAACCAGAATGCTCTTCCTCACGGTGCCCTTTTCCTTGGGTACGCTCTTACAGACAGTTCTTCTCTCCCCACCCTGCTTCTCCCCTTCTCTCCTTCCCTCTGTCTACCAGCAAGTCAGCTCATAGATTCCTAAGGACAACCGGGAATTTTCCTTTGAATTCTCCCAGGTCCCAGAATTGAACAATCTTACAATAGCCAGGTTCACAGCATTCTCTTAAGGTTTAGCTAAATGGCCCCAAACCTTCAAGCTCCATTTATTAGAAAAGCTGAACAAACCTTCCTAGGGCAGAGTTTTCTTCTCTCGGCTGTTGGATCTTGGTTTCCAGGAGTCCACTAGCTGGAGATCACTGCTCCCATCCAAGCTCCTGGGGCTGAGCTGCGGCGGCGGGGGCGGGGGGGCGGGGGATGGGCCCACTCAGGGAAGCTGAACAGCAGGAGGCTGCAGGGGGTGAGTGTCCAGGTCCGCCCCACTCCTCTCTGCACCAGCTAGGCCTCTGTGGGGGTGAAGAGCAGCATAATGAACAGCAGGCTTGGGTGTCTGCTGGGCTGTGAACCCCTTTTCCCCCTCAGGGTAGTGGCTGCAGCTGCCAGCGGGCCAGACAGAGTCTTCATGGCATTTCTCAAACATACCTGGTCATAAGAATCACCGGGGGCACTTGGAAGCATACAGATTCCAGATACCAGCGGCAGAGTTCCCAGATCATCTCCAGAGACAGGCCTGGGATCTCTGTGCATCACAAGCCTCTCAGGTGATTCTTATGACGGCAAACACTAAGGTCTAAGGAGGGAGGCAAGAGCATCATTACAGCAGACAGGACTCAGCTGTTCAGATATGTTCCCTCATGCTGATGATGTCTCTTATCTCCAGAACGAATCAAAGGGAAGTCATTAACAAAAAATTTTTTTTTTATTTTTAGGAAGTCATTCCCAACATGGGGGGCTGCCAGGGCCTAGTACGGTTCTGAGAGCCCAAGGAAGGAAGCTCTGGTCTCAGTAAGACTTGTTTAAAGTAACTCACAGCCCAGGCTGACCTTACATGTGACCCTTCTTCTGAAGTTTGCTATAGAACAGAAATTCCCAGCTGCGTAGGGAGTTGGAGTGAGGAGGAAGGGAGGTATGCTGTATCAGAGATTTGAGAAGCTATGAAACATATTATTATTATTTTTATTTTTTTAAAGATTCCATCCACCTACCTGACAGAGATCACAAGTAGGCAGAGAGGCAGGCAGAGAGAGAGGGAAGCAGGCTCCCCGCTGAGCAGAGAGCCCGATGCGGGACTCGATCCCAAGACCCTGAGACCATGACCTGAGCCGAAGGCAGAGGCTTAACCACTGAGCCACCCAGGAGCCCCTGAAACATATTATTTTTTTAATAATTTTTTAAAAGATTTTATTTATTTATTAGTTAGAGAGAGAGAGAGCGAGCACAGGCAGACAGAGAGGCAGGCAGAGGCAGAGGGAAGAGCAGGCTCCCTGCCGAGCAAGGAGCCCGATGTGGGACTCGATCCCAGGACACTGGGATCATGACCTGAGCCGAAGGCAGCCGCTTAACCAACTGAGCCACCCAGGCATCCCTGAAACATATTATTTTTAATGAAAAAATATTTTTAGGTGACTGGGTGGCTCAGTCGTTAAGCATCTGCCTTTGGCTCAGGTCATGATCCCAGAGTCCTGGGATCGAGTCCCGCATCAGGCTCCCTGCTTGGCAGGAAGCCTGCTTCTCCCTCTCTCACTCCCCCTGCTTGCATTACCTCTCTCACTGCGTCTCTCTCTGTCAAGTAAATAAATAAAATCTTTTAAAAAATGAAAAATATTCTTAATTAGGACTTCTTTGGTTTTTTTATTTATTTTTAATTAGGTTCCACACCCAGCATGGAACACAACGTGGGGCTTGAACCCACAACCCCGAGATCAAGAATCGGAAGGATACTCAACCAACTAAACCACCCAGGCGCCCCTGCTCTGATTTGCTTTTAGTGAAAAGTAATTTATTTTGAAATTTTTGACATGTTAAAAGGTGTGAGAATTTAATATTTTTCAGAATGATATGTGAGCATAAAACATCTGCAGTTGAGTGGGATAAAGCAAGAGCTACAGGTCAGATTGGCTGGGGCAGCTCTGGAGGAGCAGGGCGCCCCAACACTCACCCTCTGTGAAGCCCGCCTGATTCTCTCCCTCCAGCCCATCTCTCCTCCACCATCTTTCAACACCTCGAATCCCCAGCCTGAGGTCACTGGAAGGTCCACTGCTACTTATGAGACAAAGTCATACAACTATCAGTATGACCCTCAAGATCCCTCTTTATTGGCCCCATCCTACTTTTCTGACTTCATCTCCTAACTTTGCTCAGCATGTGCCCTTTCTTCTTCTGACATCAGGCTACTGGAGTTCTCTGAACCTTAGGGCATAATCGATCATACCTCAGGACGTTTGCTCATGCTTGCTCTTTCCTCCATTTGTTATTTTCTTCTTGTTCCATAATGGCTATTCTAATGGGTAGGCTGTGATATCTCACTGTAGTTTTGATTAGACTTTGATCAATGACTAGTGATGTCAAATCTCTTTTTTGAAAACATCCATTTTACTGAGGTATAATTTATGTAAAATAGACCACATCCACATTAATTGAATAGTTCACAGGACTCTGACAAATGTATACGCTGTATAACCACCACCGCAGTCAAAATACATAACATTTCTATCATCTCTTCTTGACCTTTTACAGTCAATTCTCCCCTCCATTCCCAACTATAGGCAACCTCTGATCTGCTTTCTGCCAGTATAGATTGATTTATATTTTCTAGAATTCCATATAAATGGAATTGTACTATATATACGCTTGTATCTGCCTTCTTTCACTCATCATAATATTTGAGATTCATCCATGTTGGTGAGTATATCACTGGTTTCTTCCTTTTCATTGTCAAGTAGTATTCACTATATGAATACATCACAATTTTGTTATCTATTCATTTAAATAGTCATTTGGTTTGTTTCCAGTTTTAAGGCTGTTATGAATACAAGCTGTTGTAAACATTCTCATGTTAGTCTTTTGTGGAATATGTTTTCATTTTTCTTGAGCAAGCATGAAAGAGTAGAATAGCAAAGTTATAAGACAGTTTATGTTTAACTTTATAAGAAACTGCTGCCAGATGGTCTCCTAGTGGAATTCTATCAAACATTTAATCTTTTAAAAAAATTTTAAAGTATTTTATTTATTTATTTGACAGAAAGAGACAGAGAGAGAGCACAAGCAAGGGAAGCAGCAGGCAGAAGGAGAGGGAGAAGCAGGCTCTTCACTGAGCAGGGAGCCTGACACAGGGCTCCATCCCAGGACCCCTGGATCATGAGCTGAGCTGAAGGCAGATGCTTAACTGACTGAGCCACCCAGTGCACATCTACCAAACATTTAAAGAAGACTTTTTTTTTTCTAAATAATTTATTTATTCATTTGACAGAGAAAAAGAGTGAGTGAGAGAGCACAAGCAGGGGGAATGGGAGAGGGAGAATCAGACTTCCCACTGAGCTGGGAGCCTGATGTGGGGCTTGATCCCAGGCCCTGGAGATCATGAAGGCAGATGCCCAACCAACAGAGCCACCCAGGCATCCCGACTACCTATTCTTCTGAAGCTTTTTCAAAAAATAGAAATGGAAAGAAAACTCATTCTACAACATCAGCATTACCTTGATCCCCAAACCAGACAAAGACCCCACCAAAAAGGAGAATTACAGACCAATATCTCTGATGAACACATATGTCAAAATTCTCACCAAGATACTAGCCAATAGGATCCAACAGTACATTACAAGGATCATCCACCATGACCAAATGGGATTTATTCTTGGGCTACAAGGGTGGTTCAACATCTGCAAATGAATCAATATGATACACTACATTAATAAAAGAAAGAACAAGAAACATATGATCTTCTCAATAGATTCAGAAAAACATTTGACATAATACAGCATCCTTTCTTGATAAAAACCCTCTGCAGTGCAGGGATAGAAGGAACATAAGTCAACATCATAAAAGCCATATATGAAAAACCCACAGGGAATATCATCCTCAATGGGGAAAGACTGACACCTGTTTCCCTAAGGTCAGGAACACAGCAGGGATGTCCACTCTCACCACTGTTGTTCAACATAGTCCTGGAAGTCCTAGCCTCAGCAATCAGACAATAGAAAGAAATAAAAGGCATCTTAATCAGCAGAGAAGTCAAACTCATACTCTTTGCAGATGACATAATACTCTATGTGGAAAACCCAAAAGACTCCACCCCAAAATTGTTAGAACTGATACAGGAATTCAGCAAAGTTGCAGAATATAAGATCAATGCACAGAAGTCAGTTGCATTTCTATACACTAACAATAAGGGAGAAGAAAGAGAAATCAAGGAATCAATCTCATTTACAACTGTACTGAAAACTGTAAGATACCCATGAATAAACCTAACCAAAGAGGTAAAGGATCTGTACTCTGAAAACTACAGAGCACTTTTCTTTTTAAAGATTTTATTTATTTATTTGAGAGAGAGAGAGCATGACGTTGGGGGCAGAGGTAGTAGGAAAAGCAGACTCCCCAGTGAGCAGGGAGCCTGATGTGGGGCTTGATCCCAGGACCCCCAAGATCATGACCTGAGCTGAAGGCAGATGTTTAACTGACTGAGCCACCCAGGTGCCCCTAAAAGCTATAGAACACTTATGAAAGAAATTGAGGAAGACAACAAAGAAATGGAAAAACATTCCGTGCTCATGGATTGGAAGAACAAGTATTATTAAAATGTCTATGCTACTCAAAGCAATCTATACATTCAGTGCAATCCCTATCAAAAATACAATCAACATTTTTCACAGAGCTGGAACAAACAATCCTAAAATTTGTATGGAACCAGAAAAGACCCCGATTAACCAAAGGCATGTTGAAAAAGAAAACCAAAGCTGGAAACATCGCAATTCTGGACTTCAAACTGTATTACAAAGACAGTATAGTACTGGCACAAAATCAGACACGTAGATCCATGGAACAGAATATAAGAGCCCAGAAATGGACCTTCAACTCTATGGTCAACTAATCTTTGACAAAGCAGGAAAGAATATCCAGTGGAAAAAAGACAGTCTCTTCAACAATGGTATTGAAGATTGGACACCCATATGCTGAAGAATGAAACTGGACCATTTCCTTACACCACACACAAAAATTGACTCAAAAGAGATGAAAGACCATCTCTGTGACCCTGGCCACAGCAACTTCTCACTAGATATGTCTCCAAAGGCAAGGGAAACAAAACAAAAATTGAGACTTCATCAAGATAAAAAGCTTTTGCACAGCAAAGGAAACAGTTGACAAAACTAAAAGTCAACTATGGAATGGGAGAAGATATTTGCAAATGACAAATCAGATAAAGGGCTAGTATCTAAAATCTATAAAGAACTTATCAAACTCAACATTCAAGAAACAAAAAATCCAGTCAAGAAATGGGCAGAAGACATGAACAGACATTTCTGCAAAGAAGACATGCAAATGGTCAACAAACACATGAAAAAAGCTTAACATCACTCGGCATCAGGGAAATACAAATCAAAACCACACCAGTAGGAATGGCTAAAATGAGTAAGTCAGGGAACAATAGATGTTGGAGAGGATGTGGAGAATAAGTAACCCTCCTACACTGTTGGTGGGGATGCAAGCTGGTGTAGCCACTCTGGAAAACAGTGTGGAGTAGCATCCAGTGCTGCTATGTGCCCCAATCCCATGTCCAAACCCGCAGAGCAGGCTTCAAGCTGTGAAGTGCATGTCTAGATGCCCTGAACTATGTACATCCTGATCCCTCTGTCTCATCAAGCCCTGCCTCTCACCTCTTATCAGAGAGAAATGCTCCATTTCTAGTTACTGCACATCAGCCAGTAGGACTGAGTAAGGTCAGGTCCAGAAATGTTCAACATCTAAGTAATTCCACAGGCAGATTAAAGTATTTGAAAAATCTAGTTAAAAGGTTATTATTATTATTTTTTACATTTGGCTGAGGCTACTGATAGCATCTGAGGCAGTGTTATTTTAAGAAACTGAGTTTATTTATTAAAATAAGCAAAATAGCAAATTGAAATTAAGTTAAATGGGAAACAGAAACCAGTATCACCTCTGACATTTGTTTCATAAAATTTTCTTAAGGGTAACTTTGTGAGCACGAGTATTCTGATTTTAAACACGCCAAGATGTGAATCAGTCCTGAAACTCTAAAAATAATCTTAAAAAACATGTTGACAAAAAAGGGTGAAAAACTGTGATCACCCCACTTTCCCCCAAGTGGCTTGTTAGTGCGTCAGCACCCTTGTCCAAGGAAGTCAGAGAATTGACAGCAAATCTTCAATTAAAACCTTCAATTTTCTTTAGTAGGACTTAAAGTGTTATACTTCATGTCTCCTCAACGACTCCCCAGGGATAGTACTCATCGTTTCCTCTAGCGCATGGGACATGGTAATACATGGGCTGGCTGAGTTGAGTCTGGGACCCAGGGCTTTGACATGTGTTTTTATGGTCTTTCTATTGATATTAAACACTAAACAATTAAAAAATCTTCAGCAATCGTGGCCATGTTGTTATAAAAGTACAATATCTGAGGGGCGCCTGGGTGGCTCAGTGGGTTAAAGCCTCTGCCTTCAGCTCAGGTCATGATCCCGGGGTCCTGGGATCGAGCCCCGCATCGGGCTCTCTGCTGGGCAGGGAACCTGCTTCCCATTCCCCTCTCTCTGCCTGCCTCTCTGCCTACTTGTGATTTCTGTCAAATAAATAAATAAAATCTTAAAAAAAAAAAAAGTACAATATCTGAATGTTAAGCCATTTATTTAAGGATCATGGTTAAGTTCTCAGAGATTGTGTATGGATTTCAATGATGATTAATTCTTCACCACTCTTTATGGACATGCCTTTGCTATGTGACTTTGAAATTCCTTTTACTAAAGAGGCAGTGTCTATTTCTCCATCCCCTTGAATCTGGGATGGGCTTGGGTCTTCCTCTGGCCTAAAGAGTATGACTGGAGTGGGGATAGGCCAATTCCAATCACAGACCTCAAGATGTCCTGCACATTTCCTCTTTTTTTGCTTCTCTGCCGTTGCCACCAGAATATGTCAGGATTAGCAGGCCTGAAGATGAGAGACCTATGGAGCAGAGTTAAGTCCCCAGTCATCCCAGTATAGGCCTTCCTAAGTCAGCTAACAGATGCCCAGAATATGTCAGCTGAACTATCTACCCAACTATCCCAGAGCGTGAGCAATAAATACTTATTGTTATACCTCTGGGGTTTTGTGTGTTTTGTTATGCACCAATGCCTGATTGATATCTGTATGTCAACAGGAGTTGTTGCTGTTTCTAAGTAGGCTCCATGCCCAACGTGGGGTTTGAGCTCAGGACCGTGGAATTAGGAGTCAGAAGCTCTACCAACTGAGCCAGCTAGGCACCCCGTCAACAGGAGTTTTTAAAACTCAAAGATACAATTTAAAAATAAAATGGCCGATTACATACTCTTAATTTTGCTCCTTAAAAGTGACAGTGTTGGGATGCCCGAGTGGCTCAGTGGGTTAAAGCCTCTGCCTTCGGCTCAGGTCATGATCCCAGGGTCCTGGGATTGAGCCCCGCATGGGGCTCTCTGCTCACGGGGAAGCCTGCCCTCCACCCTCTCTCTGGCTGCCTCTCTGCCTACTTGTGGTCTTTGTCTGTCAAAAAAATAAAATCTTTTTTTTTTTTTAAAGATTTTATTTATTTGTTTGTCAGATAGAGAGAGAGCGCAGGAGCGAACACAGACAGACAGAGTGGCAGGCAGAGGCAGAGGAAGAAGCAGGCTCACTGCTGAGCAAGGAGCCCGATGTGGGACTCGATCCCAGGACGCTGGGATCATGACCTGAGCCGAAGGCAGCTGCTTAACCAACTGAGCCACCCAGGCGTCCCAAAAAAATAAAATCTTAAAAAAGAAAAAAAGGAAAGTGATAATGTTTCCGGATTATTTTTAAAGTTTTATTTATTATTAGATTTCTTTATTTTAGAGAGAGAGCACAGGCAGGAGCTAGAGGGGCAGATGGAGAGAGAGAGAGAAAGTGAAGCCGACTAGACTTCAAGCTGAGCACGGAGCCCAGTGTAAGGCTTGATCTCATGACCCTGAGGCTCACTCTTACCACCCATTCTCAGGGGCATGAGATCACAGCCTAAGCTGAAACCAAGAGTTGGCCCCTTAACCGACTCTGCCACCCAAGTGCTCCTTAAGTTTATTTATTTAAGCAACCTCTACACACAATATGGGGCTTGAACTCATGAGCCTAAGATCAAGGTCACATTGCTCCACCAACTGAGGAAGGCTGGCATGCCATTTCCAGACTATTATTTAAATATATCCAGCACCATACTCAAGAAGTTGTTAAGTGTGGTTGCCTCTGAGGAGATAATAGGGGTGTGAGGGGAAATCTTCACTGCACATTGTTTTTGTTCTTTTGAAATCTGAACCATATGAGTGTTACATTTGCAAAAAATTACATTTAAAGTCCTACATGAATGCAGAGCATTGAATTGTATCTCTAGGGGAGAAGGTATCCATTTCTATACATAAAAGGTAAAGTAAATGATAGAGATAATTATTTGTAAGGCTAAATCTTTCAATGGATATAGTTAGATATTTAGGAAGAATATTAAGGAGAAATATCCACAAAATCTTAATACTCTTAATAGCTTTGCAGATAGACACGATAATCTAAAGGATAATGAAAAATGTTAGCATTTTAACAGATAAATTGTGGTTTTCTACTTCCTGACCACAAAACATACTAGATCAGAGTTTTGTTTTGTTTTTAAAGATTTTCTTTATTTATTTGACAGACAGAGATCACAAGTAGGCAGAGAGACAGGAAGAGAGAGAGGAGGAAGTAGGCTCCCCGAGGAGCAGAGAGCCCGACGTGGGACTGGATCCCAGGACCCCGAGATCATGACCTGAGCCGAAGGCAGAGGCCTTAACCACTGAACCACCCATGCGCCCCTAGAAATTTATTTTAAAAATTAGTTCCAGGGGTGCCTGGGTGGCTCAGTGGGTTAAACCTCTGCCTTTGGCTCAGGTTCGAGCCCTGCATCGGGCTATCTGCTCAGTGGGGAGCCTGCTTCTCCCCCTCCCCCCCGCCTGCCTCTCTACCTACTTGTGATCTCTCTCTCTGTCAAATAAATAAATAAATAAATAAATAAATCGTTAGGGACGCCTGGGTGGCTCAGTTGGCTAAGCAGCTGCCTTTGGCTCAGATCATGATCCCAGTGTCCTGGGATCGAGTCCCACATCGGGCTCCTTGCTCGGCAGGGAGCCTGCTTCTCCCTCTGCCTCTGCCTGCCACTCTGTCTGCCTGTGTTTTCTCTCTCTAACAAATAAATAAATAAAATCTTTAAAAAAAAATAAAATCTTTAAAAAAGAGAAGATAAAAAAATTAGTTCCAGGGATGCCTGGGTGGCTCAGTTGGTGAAGCTTCTGCATTCAGCTCAGGTCATAATCCCAGGATCCTGATCAAGTCCCACATGGGGCCCCTTGCTCAGCAGGGAACCTGCTTCTCCTTCTGCCTGCTGCTCCCCCTGACAAATAAATAAAATCGTTAAAAACAAATAAACAAACAAATAAATACTTGTTCCATTGTTCTCAAAGTTTGACGAGCATAAGAATCACCCCCACCCCTTGTTAAAAATGTGGATTGTCAAAAAAAAAAAAAAATGTGGATTGTCCAGGCCCCATTGCAGAGATTCTGATTATAGGTGTGGGATGGAACACAGAAATCTGCATTATCACAGCTGCTCAAATACTTTTCATGGATTCCAGTTTGAGAAACACTCAGTGTTGTCACTTCTGTGTGGTTCTATCAAATATCCATGCTGCCTTCACTGTAGAGAAATAACAAGTCGGAGGGTACCTGACACACTCTCACCAAATACATCATTTAATCTGATAACTATAACAAAAGGAGTAAGTGAAATTAAGTACCCTGCTACATGGGCCAAGTAAGATAGAAGTTAAAGAAATAAAGCTCTGGTATTTTTTTAAAAAGATTTATTTATTTATTTATTTATTTATTTATTTATTTATTTATGGGGGTGGTAGGTCAGAAGTAGAGAAAGAGAGTCTCAAGTAGACTCTGCACCCAATGAGGGACTCAATCTCATAACCCTGAGCTCATGACCTGAGCTGAAACCAATGGTCAGTTGCTTAACCAAGTGAGCCACCCAGGCTCCCACTCTCACTCTCTCTCTCTCAAATAAATAAATAGAATCTCTCTCTCTTTTTTTAAGATTTTATTTATTTGACAGAGCAAGAGAGAGCACAAGCAGGGGGAGGGGCAGGCAGAAGGAGAGGGAGAAGCAGGCTCCCTGCTGAGCAGGGAGCCCAACATGGGGTTTGATCCCAGGACTCTGGGATCATGACACCTGAGCCGAAGACAGACGCTTAACTGACTGAGCCACCCAGGCACCCCTAAAATCTTTAAAAAGTAAATAAATAAAGGAGCTTATGGAATACTTAATTAGATTGTTCAAATATTAAATAATATGTGGGACAGAAACAATTTAAATAATAAGAGGACTAACATAATTATGCAGTCAGTCAAAATAAAGCTTTAGTTTTGAGAAGATAACGTGTGCTACTCGATGAGGAAAGATGAACTCCACAGGAAAATAAACGACCAGTCCTTTTGGTGCAAGTATAAAGTTTGTTAGAGGAAAAAGTCCAGCTCTGGTTACATATGTTTACAAGATGCTGTGCTGAACATTCTGGTAGATACGGGGATAAACAGAGATGTTTCTGGTTTTAGAGTCTGGCTGGTTAAAGACATTTTTGTGTCTTCAGAAAGTTGTGGAGAATTCCATTGTTCCACAAGATAAATTTGGAAGAACCCTGAAGATGTCAAGCGTGGATGTAGAATTAGAATTTTCTAGCATTTTTATTCCCAGCTTGAATACCATATTGAGGCATGAAGAACTAATTATTACGAGGAGAGGCATAAGAGTGTCTGGTAAACAATCACAGCAGGGGTAACACCAGACACCTTTGCATTTTGGGAAGAGAAGAATGTGATAACAGGGTTTTTGTTTTTGTTTTTTTCTCCTGTTCGTTTGATTATTTGATTTTTGTTCTAATAGGATTGCTTTTTTTTAAAAGATTTTATTTATTTTTTTGACAGACAGAGATCACAAGTAGGCAGAGAGGCAGGCAAAGAGAGAGGGGGAAGCAGGCTCCCTGCTGAGCAGAGAGCCCAATGCGGAACTCGATCCCAGGGCCCTGAGATCATGACCTGAGCCGAAGGCAGAGGCTTTAACCACCCAGGCGCCCCTAGGATTGCTTTTTTGTTAGAGAAATAGTACCTACTCAGGAAAGATGTAGGAAAAAATATAAAAGGAGAAAAGTAGTCCTACTATCCAAACACAAGTTTAAATACGTTGGTATATTTCCCATTAGCCTTTGTTAATAGATCCCACAGAGACCTATTTTATTTCTCCCATATTGTTGGTTTCATACCATATATATATATATATATATATCATTGCATCTTGCTTTATAAAAAATTAAATATTATAAGCACTTTTCAGTGCCGTTACATGCATATCATACATGCCTTTTAAATGGGTATAATTGTCTAGGGTTGAACACATAAAGGATTTCCAGACCTTAACTAATATGCAAATACGGATGCTATTAAAAACTAGAAGTCTATCGTGGGTTTTTTTTTGTTACTTAAAATGATCACTTGGGGCTCCTGGGTGGCTCAGTTGTTTAAAGCCTCTGCCTTTGGCCTGGGTCATGATCCCAGGGTCCCGGGATTGAGCCCCGAATAGGGCTCTCTGCTCAGGGGAGAGCCAGCTTCCTCCTCTCTCTGTCTCTGGCAGCCTCTATGCCTACTTGTGATCTCTGTCGGAAAAAAAAAAAAAAAAAAAAAAAAAAAGATCTCTTGAGGACTGATTTCCAAAAGTCATGCAACTGGGTCCAAGGTTATGGACATCTTAAGGATGATGACATTTTGTCAGATTGCTTTCCTAAAGTGTGTCCACCAGCTTTCTCTTACTCTCATTGGTTTTTTGTTGTTGTTGTTTTTTGAACTTGTATCTATTTATTTGAGAGAGAGAGAGAGTGCGTGGGCAAGTGGGGGTAGGGGAGGGGCAGCAGGAGAGGGAGAGAGATATCAAGTTGACTCTGGACTGAGCTCAGAGTCTGACGTGTAACTGACTGGGCCACCAAGGCACCACACTCTTGCCTTCCTTCCTGAGGAAGCTGCTTATAGCCATCATAGAAAAAAATCCACTGCTATTTAAATGGGAGCCAGAGCTCTTTGGCGTTACATTGCAGATAAATGATTATTGCCGAGATACAACATTTTCCCCATACAAGTTAAAGTTCTTCTTTTACCATTTAGTAGTTTTTTCATTAGCTTGTAAAAGGGCTTCCAGGATGAAGAATTTACCCCAGAATGTATGGCACGTGTACATGCTGCAAATGCAGCTCCTGAGACTTGACCTCCTAAACCTTTGTTTTCTCCCAGGCACAGTGGAATCATGGATCCTTCCCTTAGGATGACTGGTGGACTGACTCACTTTCCTGAGGGTTTCCATAGCCACTCATTCCAGCACCATCAAGACTGAAGCTCCTGATGCTGACTAGTATCCCCAGC
>RCUC01137692.1:0-19618 GCA_003697995.1 Taxidea taxus jeffersonii
TTTGTGGACCATACAGTCTCTGCCGCAACTCCAGCTCTGTTGTAGCTTGAAAGCAGGCATAGACCTCATGTAACTGAATGGTAGTCACTGTGGTCCAATATAACGGTGTTTGGGGACCTCTGCCTAGGTAACAAAACAAACTGGCTTTGTCTACTCGTAAAAATTCCTCTCTCACTTGGGCATATCTTGGTTGTTAGCATCTCCAAAACTTCTGTGCTGCTTACACCTTTTTATCAAGCCATAAATGCTAGATTTTCAAAGTTGTCTGGCTGGCTGGGAGAAGTCTAATGAGATAGTTAATCGAAGTAACAGCAGTATGGCACTTGCTCTATGCCAGATACTGCTCTAAGTACTTGATGTGATTTAATCCTCACAGCAGCCCTATAATGAAGCATGATTATTATTATTCTCATTTTATTTCCCAGGAAAGGGATGCATGAAAAGACAAAGCAATTGGCTCAAGTTTATTCAGCAAGTACATGATAGAGCAAGGATTGAGACCCAGGAAATGTGTCCTGTGCTGTACCATCCTTGATATATGTAGGTATTAGGTTCTGCACATGTGCACACATTTGGAGGTCAGGTAGGTCTGAGGACTAATTATGTTGAGGATCAGCATCAGTTTAAAAGTGAGCATAAGGCTTTCTCGGAGCTATCTGATAAATCTTTCTAGAAAGTTCAGAAATTTTCTCAAAGTCAAACACTAATCACAGAAAGCTTATGAAGAAGGCACATTAAGGAGAAAAATAAGCTCATAACAGCAATATTAGTATTAAAAATGGAAGAAAAAAGTAAATATATTAGAGGATGGCAAATAGTACATTCTCAGAAATGGATACAACTGGACAAAGAAAGGAATAATAAATGTGAAAAGAGAGGTAAAGTGAATGCACAGAGTATATTTAAACAAATATTTAGAGTATTAAGTAAATCATTCTTTAAATAATATATGAATGAGATAGTCCCAATGTAGCATTTTAGTAGAAGCAGTGTATGTTCTTAAACTATACAAAGCTATGTTTAAGCAAAATGAATTATTTGGAATTAAGTACTGAGGCAGAATAAACCAGAAAAACAAAGTAAAAGAAAGAGTAGAACATAAAGATCCTTAGATCCCTCCGTGGTTGAACTTTCTGGACTTTTATTTTTAACCAGTTGCTCATTTGAAGCAGGGTTCTCCAAAGTACAGTTTTGCTTCAGATGATCCACTGTGGGACAGAAAGAATATGCCAGAACTTTCATTTCTGTTTTTCCTCTTTCTCATAGAATAATCTAAATTATGCAATCCAGGGCTAGAATGCCAGTTCAGTGTTGGGTGAAGACTGGGATTCATTCTCTCCTGTTCTTCTGTCACTTCAAGGGGTTCTTCTTTATTTGCAGAGGTAAAGACAACTCAAATCCACCTTCTAGCCGTCAAGGAAAGGGGATTTGAGGTACAATCAGGTAGTGTCCTGTTTCACTTAGCCTCACCTCCCGTTTGCCAGAATTGATTTCCAGGGCCCTCCGCAGCTGCAGGGAAGGCTGAGGAATGTGAACATTCGCTCCAACTCTCGGTGCTCAGCTAATGTTTGGTGACACTCTTTTACTATAGAGAATAGATGTTGATGGCGCCTAGCTGGGCTCCGGTAATATTTGAAAGCATTCACAGACTTAAATATCAGTTCTGCATTTTTCTTTTATAAAAGAGGAGAATCTCAAACTTAGTAAGCTTTCTGTGATGACTAACAGCTTGTGAGAGTGCTACATTAACCGTTGTGAGTGTCAATGCCTATGCGGCATTTCCCTTTAAGGTGATGATAAGAAAGGATTTTTAAAAATACATGTACTATGGAGAGAGTATTTTGAATAAAGATGCTTGGAATTGTTTGGATTTTGTTATTAAATAGTATCCAAGCAAGTCTCCTATGAAAAAAAAACAAACAAAAAAACCCAACTCTCCTATTACACAGTAAAAAGTTGTAAAGAAATTTTTAAAATCTTAAAAAAAAGCTTCTGAAGTTTTAATAAAATTTAAATCAATTTTTTAAAAATAGAAAAAATGTAACACATTTGTATAATTTGGATGAATTAGTTTTTCATGAGTATGTGAAAAGAGCTTTATCAGCCCAGTTAAAACCTGAAACCTTTGAATATCCATGGATGGGAATGAAAGATGGCCAACAATGTACTTCTTTCATTGGTATGTGCAAACTCTCTGAGAACATTTCCTTTTAAGCTATGACAGACTTTATAATTAGATACCAGGAACTGTGAAGTTATTATATTTATTGGGGCACTGTATTCTACCATGAATTTTGTACCAACTTTGTATCATTATCTGTAGCATTGTTAATATTGTATCATTAACAGATGTAACAAAATCAAGTATTTATAAATACTGTTCATTTAATATTCACTTCCTTTTTATTTAATATATATTTTTGTACATTCTTTATAATATAGTTAACGGTATTGCTTTATATGTCTATACAGCATAAGCCAAATATATGAAGAATGCATTTACATGAATTTTAGTGAGGTAGCAGAGAAGCAAAAAGCTTTGGAGAGCAGTGGTTTCCAAAAGGTTGTTTTTGCTCTCTAAGGATGTAGCTCTTTTTAAAATGTGGACATAAGAGAAATATGCTCTACTAATGTTTAATGTATGGACTGACTCTGACACACTCAGATGCTATGCGTGCCAGAAGCCCTGAGGTATCCACATGAGTCTCCAGGTTAGAAACAAGGATTTAGATGCTTTATGGGGGTTATTTAAATGTGTAGTGAGAGTCCTGAGGGACTAGTAGCACCAGTTTCTGAGACCTGGGGTCTCAGATGCTAGCAAACTATTGCATATCCATGTCAAGTGCTGTCCCTAGCAACTTGCTAGATGGGAACACACACCTTATCCTATTTTGCCCACATCCCTACCTATCTTGTTGTCAACTTGCCTAACCTTGAGTCTAAAATTCTGAGTCCTTGATAGCAGGGTTATTGAGGCCATGTGAAGACAGGGTTATGCTTAATTCTAGTCACCCTACAGGAACAAAAGGAAATATTTTATAAATGTAGTTAGTGTATGTGTGAGGGATTTATAGTCTTAGGAATTAAGAAAATTGTGCAGCAAAGAAGCTCCATGGGTTTGGAGCCCAGAGAAATGTGCATCTGTGTGTGTGTGTTCATGCATGTGTATTTGTATAGAAATATATGCAAATAAGTCAATCAGAGAAAGACAATTATCATATGATCTCCCTGATGTGAGGAAGTTGAGGGGCAATGTGGGGGGGTTTGGAGGGTAGGAAAGGAATAAATGAAACAAGATGGGATTGGGAGGGAGACAAACCATAAGAGACTCTTAATCTCACAAACTGAGGGTTGCTGGAGGGGAGGGGGGGTAGGGAGAGGGTGGCTGGGTTATGGACATTGGGGAAGGTATGAGCTATGGTGAGTACTGTGAAGTGTATAAGGGCACCTGGGTGGCTCAGTGGGTTAAAGCCTCTGCTTTTGGCTCAGGTCATGATCTCAGGGTCCTGGGTCGAGTCCCGAGTCTTCTGGGCTCTCTGCTCAGCAGGGAGCCTGCTTCCCTTCCTCTCTCTCTGCTTGCCTCTCTGCCCACTTGTGATCTCCATCTGTCAAATAAAAAAAACAAAAAAAAAAGGGGCGCCTGGGTGGCTCAGTGGGTTAAGGCCTCTGCTTTTGGCTCAGGTCATGATCTCAGGGTCCTGGGATCGAGACCCGCATCGGGCTCTCTGCTCGGCGGGGAGCCTGCTCCCCCCTCCCCCTGCCTGCTTGTGATCTCTGTCTGTCAAATAAATAAATAAAATCTTAAAAAAAAACAAAAACAAAAACAAAAAATACTGGAGATTCACAGACCTGTACCCCTGGGGTTAACAATACATTATATGTTAATAAAAAATTAAAAATTAAAAAAAATGCAGTGTTGCTTTGCTATGTCTATAAAGTTTCCATTTTATTGGCCATAGGATGGATTACTTGTCAAACTATTAGAACCCATTCTTTGTGCCACCGGGAGATATCAT
Source organism: Taxidea taxus jeffersonii (assembly GCA_003697995.1). NCBI lineage: Eukaryota > Metazoa > Chordata > Mammalia > Carnivora > Mustelidae > Taxidea > Taxidea taxus. The sequence goes on from RCUC01137692.1 coordinate 4,017, forward strand.
GGCTTCCTAAAGTGATTTTTCTACATTAACTTTTAGTTTAAAATTTTCTGGCATATTTTTGCCTCATGACAGTTATTTTTCAACCTCAATTGACTTTAACTGAAAATCACACAATGGAACTTGGAACTTTTCTCATCTATGTCTGCCATCTTCTTCCACCTTGTCGGGAACAGTGGTGCTTAGCTTCAGAGTGCTTAAAACCCATGTAAAGCTCAAACTGTTTGAGATTTTACTTATAAATACCTAGTAACTAGATCTCATTAAAAATTTTAATTCCCTATTATTTTTGTCCATTATTCCTGGCCCACTTCTCTAATATTTCACTCTTTATGGCAGGATTTAATCATTGTGGTTTTAGTCTACCCTCTTTTAGGGTGAACCACATTCACTTGGTAGCCATTTGTTTATTGGCTTGATAATTTTTATCTGTGATGTCATGATACTTTGTTCATCATTCTCAAATTGCCCTTTGTTCCATCTGGAGATTCTCAAGGGAATTGTCAAGGCTTTAGCAGTATAATCCTGTGCTTCAGCCCTGCTTTGACTTCTTCTTGTCCATATCTTTTATCACTGCCCACCATGAAAAGCCCAAGGTTTCCAAAACTTAAAAAAAAAAACAAAACAAAAAAACCAGAGCAAGGCACCATACCAAGAAGGGGAAGGGGCATGCATCCCTTCTTCTTTGTGTTTTAAATTACCTTCAGATGTCAGAAGCAGCTCTCTGTCCTGTCACAAAGTTCCCTCAATAGTTCTATCCATTTCTTCCTTTTTTCCCAGATTTATGCTTAATCCAAAGGACTGGGGTATAAAGATGCTGTTCTCTCCTCAATTCTTCTTCAATGATTTCTTCCGTCTCTCACACATATGCACCCACCTCAACATTCTGTGTTCTCCCTTACAAAAATAAAGCTTCTCTGCTTAGAAATGAAGATACCTTACCATGGGATTTAGGTGAAATTATGTGGGCGTAGGTTTGACATCTATGGTTAGGGATAGGCTGTACACTACATGGCAGAAATTAGTTAAATACATTCTCTTGTAATAGTTTAAGCGAGTGTTCAGCTCATTTGCCATCTCAGTAGCCTCTCTGCAGTGCTTCCATTTGTCAATATTTTTCTCAAAATGGGACATTTATAAACTGAGCCTAATGTACCAGATGTGACCTGATTAGGTCATTGTACAGTAGTGGAGTTAATGCCGTTCCTCAAAATCAAATCTAATCGAAGTAGTTTTCTCCTTACAGATCTTGTCTGATTCCCTTTCTGGGTCTTTGATAATCATGCTCCATTTATAGATGGCCTTACCCTGACTCATTCCAATTTCCTTCCATACAGCTGATGCACAGACATCTCAAAATTCTTTGTCATTTCCCAGTCTTTTCTGTGAATACCAAATTCTCTTTTCCTAGAATGTTCATCAATGAGAAAAATGTTCCTTATGGTCCAAACATTTTTCTCTATTGTCTGGATTAAATGACCCTTCCTTCTTAGTCCCTTCTAAATCATAGTCCTTATCACCTTTCTTTGGTGATTATCTTTTAGGTCTACATCACCCCAACTGTAAGCATTTCCAAATACTGAGGGCAGAAAACACAGATTGTTTACCTCTATTTCACCAGATTTGATTGCCTTGCAAAAGCAGTTCAAAAGTTTTTCACTCAGTTAGTGAATTATTATGGCATTAAGTTACGTTAACTATTTAACTACAACAATTGCTTTATTTTTATGCTACTATAACATGCTAGATGGCTTATACTTATTTTTAAATCATTGAATTACTGAACTTTCTGGCTACATTAATCAGTGAAATACCCATGTTGATGCTCCCACGTCAGCCCATTTTGGCAGAAATGGCTGATGGTTTATATTTTCCTATTTCTTTTTTGTCTAATCATCTGCTGTTTGTACTATAACCACCATTATCTTCTAAAGATAAGAAAACTCAAGCTCACAAAATGTAAGTGATTGCTCAAGTTATCACAGCTAGTTAGTGGTAGAGCTGGCATCAAAACCCAAGTCATGTCTATTTTTGCTCCTTCTTTTTAATGTGCATTATTCATTCCACTTTCTATTATTATTTCTAATTCATCTTTCATAATCATGCTTTCAGCCTCTTTTTACTTTTTACTGTATCTTTTCATAGCTGCAGGATGGTTTCTGTTAACTGCACAGGGTTGGGGGCTAAACTGCCAAGGTTCCTAAGACTAGCTTTGTATCTTCTTCGTTTGCTGACTTTTTGAGCAAACTTTTTGAGCCTCCCTTTCATTTTTACAGAATGGGTTTAACAGTAGTACCTACTTCATAAACAATTGTGAGGATTCAGAGATTTAATGTAGATAGGGCACTTTGAGCACTGTCCATGTAAGCACTACCTGTGTTTGCTGTTGATATGAAAATCATGCCCTATTCTATGCTCTCCTACCCTCCAGGTCACCACCTGTATGGCTTGGACTGTAGGGCTGTCATCATATGCCCAGCAGTTGGCTAAATTAACATGGATATGATATTATTGACTAAATTATAGACTTTGTTGGGATTTGACCAGATTTTCTGCTGAAATCCCTTTACTCTTCCAGGATTTAGCCCAGACTACTCCATGATACTTAATGTTCTCTCTCTCTCTCTCCCTCCCTCCCCCCACCCTCTAATGGTCCTTTCAAAATGGGCATTTGTGATTGGACTTGAGAGGGCTAATCGGGGCAATTTCGTCCAGAGGACAGAGGCACCATTACCTCTTTCATGACCAGGATGCTGTACTTCAAACACATATAATCACCCCAGTCTCCTGATGAGACCAAAGTGAGCAGACAGAGGAGATAATGGTTTCCTGACTTGAAAGTTGCACTTGCAGCAGTTTGGGAGCACATGGGAATAAATAGAGGGTAGGGAATGGAGCTGCTGATGAGAAAGTCCTGGCAGGCTTGTGGGATCTGGTCCAGGCAGATGGCTCGTGAGAGAGTAAATGTGGAAGTCTTCCAACCTCTTCTTACTCGAGAGAAAGTTTTTAGAAAGAGACATTTATTCATCTATTCAAATATTTATTGAGCACTTACTATTTTAGACATTATTCTTGGTGGGAGATAATTGTTTGGAATCTACAAAAACAGTTTATTCTTGCTCAAATTAACTCCATCCCGCAACGTAAATAGGCAAACAAATTTTAACTTTTTTTTTTTTTTTTTTTTAAAAAGAGTGTGTAGGGGTGAGGGACAAAGGGAAAGGGAGAGAATCTTAAACAGGCTGAGTGCCTGGTGCAGAGCAGGCTCTAGGGCTCCATCTCATGACCCTAAGATCATGACCTGAGCCAAAATCAAGAGTAGGATGCTTAACTGACTGAGCCACCCAGGCACCCCTATATTTTAACCTTTGAAATTGTATGGAAGGGGATCAGAATTTGCCCCCCCCCAAATATGTCTCTTTGGCATAAAGATTATTTTATAAAGGCTGATTGTTTTTAAAAAATAGACAGGGAAAAACTCTGAAAACCACACTCTAGTAAGGAGAAATTTACTTAAAAGGGAAATTTCCATTTTTAAGGGTCTCTCCCTCTATATGTTGGAGAGGAGGATGATTTAAATCTCTAGAAGCACTTATCAGTGGAGAAACCCACTGGACTTAAATCTGCATAACAAACTTGTCTTTGTTCACTGTGCTTTTCCTGGTAACTTTCCCATAACTGACAACTCTCCCCTTTACATCTTATATTGTTAGCTGGAGATAGCTTTAAACTAGTGGTTTGGGGCATTTGGGGGAGTTACTCAGTTTTCCTGGTTATCTCCGCTGTATACAGGAGGTTTTTTTCTCTCTCCTTAATCTGTCTTTTATTTATAGGGGAGTCAGCCAAAAACCTGAAAGGGTAGAGGGAAAATTAGTTTTCCTCCCCTATAGTGTCATGTCTTCTTCTTTTTTTTTTTTTTTAGATTTATTTATTTATTTATTTATTTGGCAGAGAAACACAGTGAGAGAGGGAACACAAGCAGGGGGGGGAGTGGGAGAGGGAGAAGCAGGCTTCCCACCTTGCAGGGAGCCTGATGTGGGGCTGGATGTGGGGCTGCCCCTATAGTATCATTTCTTGACAGTAAATTAATTGAAGACAATAGCCATACCTTATTTTTTTGGGCACCATTTGATTCATATTTATTGGCTTATTTAATTACATAATAATTTCATATTGTTAACAGTAGTAATGTCATAAAAATTAAGTATTTTTAAACATATTTACCATGTGTAAGGAACTATGTTAAGTCCATGTATGTTATCAAATTAAATATTCATTAAGCCCTCCAAAATAGGGGCTTGTCTTTCACTTTTAGAGGCGAGTAAACAGAGTTGTAAAGGCTGGGTGAACTTCCTCATGATCTCAAGACTATTATGCCAGAGCTGGGATTTAATACCATTTATTCTGAAGACCTGCATCTCAAGACTGCATTGCCTTGTTCTGTGAAATCAGAATTTGGGGAGACTTTGCAAAGCATGTAGGTCCCATGAGAGTTAAAAGCAGAGACTTACTGTTCAGGTCTAAGTTTGAGTCTGCTCATTTATAAGGAGAACATGAAAAATGAAATGCAGTGTTGTTTATGTGGTTGAGAGTGAGATGTTATTGAAGGATTAAAGGAATCTGAGGAAAGGGCTATAAAATAAAGTTTAGAGGAGAGAGTGGATTTTCTAAAGAAAAAGTAAATTGATCAGAAGCAAAGTCAGTAAATCTTAAGGCTTTTCTGTGGTGGTAAGTAATGAAAAACAAAACACAAAGCCAAGAAACAGAACAGGCCTGAGGAGAGGACTTAAGTAGGTGCGGCTCTGCTTCCTTTGTGGGGGTCTCACTGATGCCTTCCTTTTGCCAGGGCCATGTCTACCTCTGCATGAGATTTGGCACCTCCCCATGGAGGTCATGGATGGGCCATGGGCAAACCATTAGAGACGCCAGGCTAAGTCTGTTGCTTTATCCCCCTGCTGTCTGGGCTGAAGATTTTACTTTTGTATTTACTTGGACTAAATGGGTTATAACATAAAACCTCATTAGCCTGTGCCATCACTCAGTATCCTATCAGGTGTCCAGAAGCACAGTTCCAACCTGTTCTCTTAGAATGGTAGGGTTAATCTCTGATCAGTATCAACCTTGATCAATATCACCTAAATCAATTATTACCCTTGTATCTGATGAGGGAGGGACTGTCACACCACCTGATTTTATTTAAGATAATCTAATTTTTCTTTCTTTTCCCCCTGCCCATCTCTGTACCTTTATTATACAGACAACAGCTATTTAGAAAGGAATTCAAGGAGTAATTATGTCAACACCCAAACTATGTTACCCTTTGGCTTTTTTGGGAAGGGTGCCGGTGGTGATGAATGACTAAATTTTAAAGGATTCCTCAAGATCAAATTAGAATTTGGTCCTCAAAAAAACCCAATAATCCAGTTTGAGAATGGAATGACTATAGTTGGAATAACTTCAGATGCCGTCTGGTTTAACTGCCTTTCGTTTTGTGAACAAAAAGATTAACTGCTTTTCCTAAGGCACAAAACTGGCTCTGGGCACAGCTGTGACTGAAACCCAGATCACCTTATTTTCAAACCATTGTTTTTTTTCTATGACAGCACTTAAAGAGAAGAAGGGGGGGGGTCAAGAAATCCACTGACAATGAGTTTAATTTTTTTTTTTTTTTCGTATTTGGCTGGAACCAAAGTAAACAGTTTGTGAAAATTTTAAAATAATTTCTAGAGACATATGTTGGTTAAACACCAACATTTTCCACTCTTCTTGAGAGCTTTTTAGAGGTTTGGCTGGTAGAATTTGATCAGCAGTTTTAAGGTCAGGGAGAAATTTCTATAAGCAAGTCATTTCTGTGACTAAGTCAAGCACTCTGCTGAGAAAAAGTATTATATCATGGTTATTATTTTCCCATAATGACTATGGCAGTTCAAAAAAAGTAAAAAGTAAAGAAGCTATAGCCTAATAGAATAACAGGTATCAGCACAGAAATATCTGTTTCAGGTACCTACTTAAGTGGTCAGCTAGGAACATGAGCCAAATATTGGCACAGTGGTTGGTAGACCACCACCAGTAATATATTACTAAAAGACTGTCAGAGAGAAATAGGTCAGAGCCTCATCTTGTTTCTCATTTTGTGCCCTAGGCATTCAACCCTTTCAGAAATATATCTGCCATTATGATTTTGTTACAAGCTGTGGTGGTTCTCTTTTTTATTAGTGACAAAAGCAATGGGAAGGGATTGTGTTCTCACCTACCATTTCACTTCTTAAAGCTTATTCTTATGCAATGTCTATGAATGCATATAAATTAAAGAATTGTGCTATCTACAGTTGAATTCTTTATTTCTAATCATGTTTGGGAGGAAAGCAAAGTTTTTGGAAATTCTTTTTATGGGAGAAGACAAAGCATAGACACATTTAGACTGGTGAGATTCGTTTTGTAAAATGAGGACATGAGACTAGATTTTCTTACAGATATTTTCCAGTATACAAGGCACAAGATTTACAACATATGTATATCGCTATTTCCTCTCTTCTCAGTGATGAAATGGACAGACCTTGAAAATTTATGAGGGAAGGGTGGAACTATGTAGACACAGACATTTTCTTTTTCTGTCTCTTTTACACACATACCCTTGCCCAAATTCATACAGCCATTGGCAGAGGTGAGACTAAAATACCTGACTTTAAAATCTATGGCTTATATTATGTGGAAGATCAATAGAAAGGCATGAAAAATAGGTAGGAATAATCAGAGTTCAAGTGACATCACCTTTATTCTCAAGGCTGCATTTTATTGCTCTTTCTTGGCAAGTACTACCAAGCTTCTCTCTTTTAGTCTTTTTCTCTCTTTTATTTACCTCTTTCTGAAGGCATTCTTAGATGTTTTCATAGTCCATCTCTCTGATTCCAAAAGAGGATAAACACACAAGATGAATTCCATCTGTATTTCCTATTTTCTTCCTTTGTTCTCTTGAAAGATTTCAGAGAAGAAACACAATAAAGTGGGAAGGACGTAGGTTTTGGCTTATTACTATACTTGGTTTGTAATTTGAGAATGATAAGACATCTCCTAGGAATAGTATGAAGATTCAGTTATGTAGCCCATTTGAAGCCTGGAGTACAGGAAGACTAGTATATATACTTGATCAAAAAGAGTAATGTTCTTCTTCCCCCAGTGCTGTTGAAATATGGAATGGGGAACACTTGTGAGGAAAGGGGATGTGATTGTCTAGCCTCTCTAGTCCTCCGAATGTCACTTTTCCCTTCCAATAGGTCTTGACCCTAACAAAGAGGAGATTCTCTGAAGGGAGATAAGGGCATCCACCCTGCAGAGGGTCCTGCTATGAGCAACCTGAGCTCTGCTGTCAGCCAGTGCAGCTGAAATTGTCCCCACAGAGAGTTCATATCTTAGCAGGGAAAATAAGGGGAATAATGAAATAAATAGTGGTTATTACACTAAAACACCATCTCTTTCCTCTTCCATGGGAGGGATTAACTCTGGAGACATTAAAAACAAGGTATCCAATTTGAGTTGCATCTCCAAAGATGATAAAAATAAATCACCTGGTAGACAAAACAGAGAGGAGCATCCAGACTGAAGTGCTAGCAGAGATAGTCATGGGCATTTTTGGCAGGAATAGGAAAATGCAAGTAGTTATAATTAAATTGTAAGGAGAGATTGAAGCTAGAAAAATCCAAAATATGCTGATTGTTAAATATATTTTTCTTTTTCAGTGTGGTTCTAATTTTTTATTGAAATATTAATATCCAGTGCCATATTAGTTTCAGGTGCACAATATAGTGATACAGCAATTCTGTACACATCTCAGTTTTCTCAAGAAAGTGTGCTTTTAATCCCCTTCACCTATTCACCCATACCCCTGCCGACCTCCCTCTGTGCAACCACCACAGTTTGTTCTCTGTATTTAAGAGTCTGTTTTTGGTTTGTCTCTTTGTTTGTTCATTAGTTTTATTTCTTGAATTCCACTTGTGAGTGAAATAATATGGTATTTGTCTTTCTCTGACTGACTTATTTCACTTATTATTACATCTTTCAGGTCTATCCATGTTGTTGCAAATAGCAAGATTTTTATTCTTTTTTCTGGCTGAGTAATATTCCATTACATGAATAAACACACACACACACGCACACACCATATGTCATTTTTATCCATGCATTTATACATGGAAACCTGGGTTGATTCCATATCTTGGCAATTATAAATAATCCTCCAATAAATACAGAGGTACATATATCCTTTCAAATTAGTGTTTTCATTTCTTTGAATAAATACCCAGGAGAGGAGTCACAAAAGTTCTTGAACTTTTTAAGCACTTGGATTTTTATTCTTTGGGAAAAGGATTAGATCTTTGGGGGGCTTATAACCAGAGAAGTGACATGACACAATTTAAATTGGGTTATGAGAAAAGAGGATGAGGATGGGGGCGTCTCTCAGTAGGACCTTGCATTAATCTTGGTAAGAGACAATTAGGAACAGGTTGGTGGTTGTTGAGTTAAGAACAGAGAGGAAGGGGCAAACTTAACTGACATTTAAGAGTTTAAATCTCCTGAAGTTGGTTAGTGGGAGGAAATATGGAAGCTGAATTGCAGAGAGGAGCAGAGTCAAGAGACTAAGAGGAAAAAGTCCTGGCTGTATTTGATTTTGTGTTCTAATTGTTGAGACTCAGCTGCACCCCTGCCTCTGTGGATTGGTTAAATCAATTCACTTCTTGTTCTAAGTGAGTTTGGATTGAGTTTTTGGCATTTGCTGCAAAAAAGTGTTTTTCACTAATATACCCAAGAACCACACAAATTTAAGTTCTAGGAAGTTAGAAGAGACAGTTCAGTACAAAAGCTGACCTCCTAGGGATGTGGATCATGGAAGTTTATTTTCAGCTGAACAGATCATTCAACTTCAAAGCATACAAACATTATGCCCTTTTACATCTCTTGATATTGTATGGGACTAGAGATGCTGGTCCTTAATCAGAGCTTGTTCCTTTGCATAGAAGAAATGTGAAAAACAGAGGTTCCAGAAAAATTTCTCTTCAACTCACTACTGTAACTTGAGGTGCTGTGATTGATGCTGTAATGAACTAGATTAAAAGGTGGGCAAAATTTGTGACATATTGAAGGAATTGAAATCATTTAGCATGGAGAAAGGAAGGCTAGAGCACAAAATTGCTGTCTTGAATTATTTGAAATGTTCTGAAATGGAACTTTGTGACAAATGTTTCTTTCTCTCTACTGAGGCCAGAGCAAGAGGAAATGGATTCAAGTCGAAGCCGGATCTATTTAGGTGAATTATATTAGAGAGCTTCCTGACCTTGAAGGCTATTTGGCATAGGAATGGATAGCTAAGCCAGGTCAAGGAATCCCTTTCTCCAGGGAGAGAATCAGAAGGATGAAGGGGATTTGGGGAGTCATTTAGGCAGATGAAAATTGATCTTATTCCTAAATACCAAGCCACCTGAGGAAGAAATGTCATACCTTCATACCAGGGTCTGACAACCTTCACTCTGCTATGTCTAACTTGCCATGGCACCTTCAAACCATTTCCTCATTTTCTTTTCCCAGTTGAAGTAGAGAAGAGTTAGTCAGGCTCTTTAAAATTGTTGGTTACCCTAAAGGTCAGTATTCAATCACCGTTCACATCCTCTTTGCAGGCTAAATAATCCCCTTTCTGTGGTCTTTTCTCATAAACATTACTTCCTAATCCTTTAGTTGTCTTTGTGGTTCTCCCGTGAAAAGTCTCCAAGATTTCATATCTGTCTGTAGTTTAGAGCCCCAAACTGCTCACAGCAGTCTAGTAAGAATTTGCAGAGCTGAATATAGTATGCCAGCTGTTTCTGAGTTGTTACTTCTAGTCTTGTTCCTGTGATTGAACAGTATTCTTTTTCGTATCTTTTAAAGCAGTGACACCTTGCACCATACTCACTAACATTGAGCTAGCTACATTTGTTTTGTGCTTTCATCTGATTTTCCCTTCAGTATCTAATGTAATTACTAACATACAGTAAGTACCCAATAATAGTCTGTTGAATGAATGAGTCAGTGTCCTGATGAATAAATTTCAGATAGCTATTTATGGGTTGTTGAGAGAATCCAATTAGATAATTTGTGATACATTTCTTCAAACCTGAATGCACTCTTCTCTTACTGAAAAATTTGTGTGTATGTAATTTGGATATATTTCTTTAATATTCTAAGCCATAGTTTATAGTGTTTTTGAAGTCATTTGTTTTTGCAAGTGTGAACATTCAAGCGCCACATTTCTAGCTTGTTTATCATTGGTTATTTAAAGTTATGAATGCTAATTGCAAAAATATATATAGAACAATATAAAATAAAAGTAAATATTTCTTTTCAGGGCCAGTCATTGCCCAGAAGTAACTATAGTCAAACTTTCTATTTTCCCCTCTTTTACACAAATGGTATCACACTGTGTATACTGTTTATCATTTTTCCCCTTCCGCCATTGTGCATGATACCTTCCAGTATGTGCAGAATCTGACCACCTCTAATCCTCTTGTGCCATCACCTTATCTCAGTCCACTGTCATTTCCTGGGAATTATTGTAATCACCTAATTTGTCTCCCTGCTTCAACTTTGCCTCCTGCTTCTAGGTTATTCTTCTCATAGCAAACAGAAGGATCTTTTGAGAACAAGACACATTGTCATTCTCATGCTGTTAGCCCATCTCATTCAACCTTAGAGCCAAATTCTGTGGACTCTTAAGAGTCCATAAGGCTCCATGGGGCTAGGATCTCTGCTACTTCTGTGGCATTATCTTCATATCAGAATTATTACCCACCCCCCACATTTCCTCATTCAACCTAGCCTCCTTGCTATACTTATATATCCCAGGCATAATTCCCTCAAATCTATGCTCTACTGTTTCATCTGTCTAGAATGTTTCAGATGTCCACAAAGCTAATTCTCTCATTGCCTTCATATCCCTGCTCTAATGTCACCTTATCAGGGAGGACTTGATTAATAGCTCCATAAACCTGCGTAGACATTAGCCCTGCTCACCCATGCTTTGGATCTGCCTGTCCATTCTGGCATAGGGTGGGGTTAGGAGATTGCATTTCCTTTCCACCTTGGAGTTAGGCAAGGTAAACAGAATGTAAATAGAAATGACGTGACTGTGTGTGAACCTCCATTCTCCCTCTATCCTGTGTCTACAACTTTCTAGAGACCCCATTATCATGGATCCCTGAGTGATTACTGCTTAGAGCTACACGTCTCAAAATGAAAGTCACTGGACTATGGTGTGAGCAATAAGAAGTATGTATTGAAGTTTGTTACCACAGCATAACCTAACTTACCCTGGCTTAGACATTTCTACCTTCCTCCCCGTTTTCCTTAAGCTCTTTATGATCCTCCAAAGCACTTACTACCAGCTGACATATTTTTTTGTTTGTTTATTGTCTATGTATTCCTCCCAGAAAATAGAAACTTTGTTTTGTTTTCCACGATATCTTAGTACTTAGAGTTCTTAGAAAAATACTGGAATATAGTAGGTGTTCAATAATAAATGATTTAAAAAATTATGTCCATAATAATAGAGTGTGGTTATCATTCCATATTAGTATGTATAGACTCTACTTTATCAGGGTTTTAAAATTATGTCAATGTCCATATCATTAATTGTATCAATATATGAAAGTTATTATGGTATTAAGCTAATCTTTTTTTTTCAAATCAAAATATGGTATAATAAAAAATTTTTATCTATTTTTTTCTGCTAGTGTTCAGTATTGTATTTTTAGGATAAATACCAAAAGCAGATACCCAAGATCAAAGTGTCAGTCAGTTTTAGTTTAGCATTAAAAATTTTCATTTTATTGTCATATTTCCCTGGAAAGAGTCTGTGACAAGCTACAAATATGAGTATATGAGAGTGTAAGGAGAAGCTATGGGAATAAATTACCCAGGGGAAGCAACATCTGCGGGACTTACTTTGTCAGAGGTACTTGATATTGGTTGGGACTGAGCTGAAAAATCCGAAGAAAATGTGCGTATTTGTGGGTGTAGGTGTTGATCCTATGTGCCTGACCATGTGACGATTCTCTTCCTTGTTAAGAATATGTGTAGAATCTCGTTTGGCTTGTGATTATGATCAGTATTTGTCAAAAGATGCTGTTTTGAACATGATCTGCATGGAGGCCGGTGAGGCCAGGCAAAAAGGTCATGCTGAGAAATACGGAGGCTCTCAGTCATTCGGAAAGTAGGTTATTACCCTTGTTGCAGAAAATTGCACAGTGTACATTCTGTACATCCCTTCCAATTTAGAAGATTGAGCTGTTTTGCTCATTTTGAGAAAGAAGAACACCCCAATAAGTAACACAGCAAACAGTAAGTGATTTGCCTAAACCCACAAAGGAAGTCACCAGTATACAGGAATAGATCAGAAGTTCCTGATTCCCTTTCCTTTGCTGATGGCACTAAATAATTGGTTAAAACACTTCAAAGTCTTTCTTTCAAAGTAAATGGAAAACTTTTCATCAAAGTCTATGCTCCTAAAATTTCTTTTCTAAAGGAAGAATATTTTAAAGAATGTTTCTAGAAAACAAATATTGCAATCTTATGTGGTCAGTGCTACTCTCGGTGCATCAGCTTTTTACCTCCCGGTTTTTATCCCTTCTCTTTACTGCCTTCCCTTGCGGCAGGGAAGGGAAGTATCGGTTCAATGGGAGGGATCTGTGTGTTTGTCTTGGACAGCTGCATCTGTCCCCATGCCAGGAGAGACAGGCACTTAAAAACATTTGATAGATGAGTGAAAGAGAAAAGATAATGTTAGGACGAGGAGCGAATGGGGAGGACTCTTTAATGGATACAAGATTTTCCTTTGCACCAGTGAAAAAAGTTCTGGAACTAGATACTGGTGATGTTTGCCCAATATTGTGAATGTACTTAGTGCCACAGAATCATATACTTCAAAATGATTACAGTAGTAAATCTTAGTTTTGTGTATTTTACCACAATAAAAAATGTTTAAAAATTTAAATTAAGGGCGCCTGGGTGGCTCAGTGGGTTAAGCCTCTGCCTTCGGCTCAGGTCATGATTTCAGGGTCCTGGGATCGAGCCCCACCTCAGGCTCTCTGCTCAGCAGGGAGCCTGCTTCCTGTACCCCCCCATCCGCCTGCCTCTCTACTTGTGATTTCTCTCCCTCTGTCAAATAAATTTTAAAAATTTTAAATTAAAAAATGCCTTGCTTCTTACCTCTTAGTTGAGAAGTATCTGCTAATAGACATCCTTTCAGAGTATCATTATTACCTCAGGTGAATTTGCAAATGAAGTCATTTTGAAAGAAATCAAAATGCACATCTTATTCCTACTCATAAAGCCTTACAAGTAATTTGTCATTGATTGGGTTAGCCTGTTCTAGAACTTCATATAAATGGACTCATTCAAGGTGTACTCTTTTGTGTAAGGCTTCTTTTACTCAGCATATTTTTGAAATTCAGTTTATACAGTCATATTTTTTCAAGACTAAAATGAAACTACTAAAAGCAAGCCTTTAATGAGGTCCTCCAGTACTTACCAAAATGGCATTACTTAAATCTGTTGCCTCAGAAAAACACCAGCAATAAAATCTAGCCCTCATCGAGGGATATATAAAATTTTTCGTCAAGAGGCCAAGCACTCAGAGAACAGGTATTTGGGAATATTACATGAATCATACTGACACTGAAAAGTACAAAACTCATTCCTGTTTTGCTCTGTGCCCTGTAGAATTGCATACAGAAGTTTGTTCTGGAGTCAAAGTCAGCAAGAGCTCCTGCTCAGATCAGGCCCGTGAAGGATGGAGCAAAACCAGATACAGGCAGATCCCCGTCCCCTGCCACACGTAAAAGCCATGCATCTGCTTCCAATGATGGGTACCAAATCGTCTGTCTGGATATTTTATCTTTTCTTACCTAAAGTGTGAAGCATCATTTGCTTTAAGAGCAACAGGATACATTTAACAAAATACTGCAATCCCTTGTTTTCTAGATGAAATTTGCAATCACAGCTGACAAAACTGAATTCTCTTGCTAAGCAGTTGTGTTTCAAGCTCCAATTCAAGTGCTTCAAGTTTACTTTAAATGACCTGATGCAAACATATGATTTAGATCTTTAAGAACCACAGAAGCTCTGCCAGGCTCCATTATTTAGTCTTGAAAGTTCCATTATTTCCAGACATCCCAAAGGCAGAGGCTGCCAAGAAATGGGAGGAACAGAAGGCCCTATCAAGAGGTGTCCTGCCAGGGAGATGACAAGACAGATAGAATTTCAACACCATCCTAATTTGCTTTGCTGACCAGAAGGGGAAGATTCCAGCTTTCTCCATCAACAAAATCCTCCACAACTGAGAACTCTATTTTAAATCTTGTCAGCTGAATTCTCCTCCCACTCCCCACGCATGCCTGTATTTTCCAGGTGCAAAACAGTACTTAAATTTTGAAAACCTTTTGTAGAGGTTGGGGGTGGGGGGCGCAGTGAAGGAAGCAAGTAATGAGGAATTGCAACAAGTAGGGTCTTCGAGAATAAACCTTATTTGTTTTTTACCTTTATGGAACACATTGAAAAATCTAACTTTAAAATTAAATTAATGCAGTTAGAGAATTTGAAAAAAAGTTCTTAAGTAATCTAGAGCTCTAGACTGGATATCAAAGTGATTTCTTAAAGAATGTGAGACATCTCTGTTCCTGGACATACTTAAAACTAGATTAAATTTTCATCTGTCTGGATATGGCTGATGGTGTGATATGGAATTAGATGATATTAAAATTTATTAAATTTATTAAATTATATTTATAAATCTATTGAAATAAAGTAATCTCCCACTCAGTAATAAATCAAAAATTATTTTATCACATACTTTCTGGGATAATAGTAATTCTCAAATTATAGAATTTTATGCCACTTTTAAAAAAGTATGTCTTTAACTTCTTTTCAGTTGTAGATTTTAAAACAGTTATTTGGTTGATGTATTAATATGTTAAATTTAGGGGGAAAGAGTTAAATTTTAATATAATCAGTATTGGAATTCTATCTTTTTATTTTAAAATGATCACTTGGGGGCGCCTGGGTGGCTCAGTGGGTTAAAGCCTCTGCCTTTGGCTCAGGTCATGATCCCAGGGTCCTGGGATCGAGTCCTGAATCGGGCTCTCTGCTCGGTGGGGAGCCTGCTTCCCCCTCTCTCTCTGCCTGCCTCTCTGCCTACTTGTGATCTCTCTCTCTGTGTGTCAAATAAATAAATGAAATCTTTATAAAAAAAATAAAATGATCACTTGTTTTGCATTTTCCTCTTTCATTAGCAGTGTTTCCTTGAAGTTTTTGTTTTTGTTTTGAAGATTTTGTTGATTTGACAGAGAGAGATCACAAGTAGGCAGAGAGGCAGGCAGAGAGAGAGGGAGAAGCAGGCTCCCTGCTGAGCAGAGATTTTTCCTCATGCTGGGCTCCATCCCAGGACCCTGAGATCATGACCTGAGCCAAAGGCAGAGGCTTTAACCCACTGAGCCACCCAGGTGCCCCTCCTTGTGGTTTTTAAAATTATTTCTTGTGGATTTAAATTTTATTAAACATACTAGACACTCACCTAACCTTTGTGT